>APFE030402590.1:0-12347 GCA_000404065.3 Pinus taeda
TTTTTTAGAGGGCTTATTTTTGACACTTCAAATTTTTTGATGTATCAAGTTCAAACGCTTTTTTTTTGTTAGTGATTTTCATCATCATTTTGAAAAAGTGCTAATGAGCATCAACCCTTTTTGTTTAAAGGGCTTAGTTTTTGCACTTCAAATTTCTAATGAATTAAGTGTGGATAATTTTTTTTAAATGTTGGTGATTTTCATGTTAGTTAAAAAAACAAAACATTACAAAAAAATATAAAAACAAAAAGAAAACAAAAAACCTATAAAAATGTAATAAAGAAACAAAAATTAACTCGTAAAAATAAAAAAATTGAATAAAAAATTAACGAAAAAAATAAAATAAATAAAATAATATATAATATAATATTAATATATATATATATATATTATATTATGATATATAGATAATTTTAAAGAAAAACAATTTAAAACAAAAAAGAAAACAATTTTTTTTTTTTAAATTGAAAAAATAAATAAAAAATAAAAGCCTCATAGAAAAAAGATAATTAAAATAATGCCGAAAAAAAATTAAAAATTAATGAAAATAAAATTATTTAATTTTTTTATCTTTTATCTTTTATCTTTTTATCTTTTATCTTGTATTTTTTTTTATTTTTTAATTTTAATTTTTTATTTTTATTATTTTTTAATGTTTATATATTAAATTGAAAGAATTAAAAAAAAAAAAAATTATTAAAAAATTCAACAATTTTAAAAAAAATCAAAACAAATTTAAAAAAAACAAAATAAAAAATAAATTTAAAAAATTTAAAAAAATAATTAAAAATAAAAATAAATTTTGACATCTTAAACAACGACAACCCTGACTCTGATCATAGGCATTTATTTATAAGTCTCAATTTTGTCATGCATAGAGATCCCATAGAAGATAAACCTTATAGCCAAAAGATCTTAATCTTTGATAGAAATAAAAATGATTTCTTTCTAAATGAATTAAAAGCTAATTTGCTTCTTTTATCTAGTATAGACAACATAGAATACCTGTATCATAATTTTACTACAACCCTCTCATATTCCATTAAGAAGTTATCAATTGAAATTTAAAGTAATAAAATAAATAGAAAAACCAACCCATGAAATTAACGAAGCTATTAATGAATCTCTTAAAATTGACAAGATAAAAATATACGAAGCCCTAACTAAAAGGAAAAAATGGCAATATATTCATAAAAGATAAGAGAATCTCTTACACCTCTCTAAGGTAGCTCCTAAGAAATTATGGAGGCAAATTCTAACTAGGAAAACTAAAGATAATAATAAAATTGCTTTACATGACTAGAATTCCTATCTTAAAAAACTTTATGAATCTCCAAATGTCATGGATAACTTTGAAACCCTGCGCACAACGAAAGAAGTTTTCTCATTAGAAGACATTGATTTGGGGTTAAATGCCTCACAAATGGAAAAGCTAAGGACATTGAAGGTTACCGGGCGGAAATCTAAAAAATTGGAGGTCCTGTCCTCATCCCCCACATCCAAAAGCTTTTCAATCAAGCGGTCAAGCAAGGGTTCCTTAAACCATGGACTCAAAGCTTCATTATCCCTATTTTTAAAAGTGGGGATACAACTAACCCCTCTAATTATTGAAAAATTATGATCAGCCCTCTCTTAGCCAAGTTACATGGTATCATTTTGGAAAAGAAGTTGAGCATATGGCTTCAAAGTGAAGGTAAGCGAGCTAAAGGCCAAGCAGGTTTTAGAAGGGAGCACTCAACAACGGACCACGTCATTACACTTAGGATCATTGTGGAGGAATCTCAAAATGATAAATCCAATCTCTTTTGTTCCTTTGTGGACTTTAGAAAGACTTTCATTACAGTTCCTAGAAACAACCTATGGAATAGATTAGAAGAGCTAAAGGTTCCTTTCGAGTTGAGAGTTGTCGTTATAAGGTTATACGAGAATGTAATTGCCAAGTTAAAGAGTGATGAGGGGTGGTTGAAAGATATTAAGAGTAATATCGGAGTTAAACAAGGTTTCTCTCTCCCCTACCCTATTTGGCATTTACATTGACAAGATAGAAGGTGATTTAGAGGAAGCAGACTGTGCTTGCACGATCTTTTATGGTATAGTCATCATCCTTCTTCTCTATGGAGACGATATTGTTCTTCTCACAAGGTTCCCATATGATCTTGATAAGAAACTTAGACTTCTTAAGGATCTCTGCTCTACCATGGGTATGACTGTTAACACTGACAAACAAAAGTTATGATTATCAAATCCAAGAAGGAAACTTACGCTAATTTTATGTATGACAATAGTAACTTGGAGGAAGTGTCTTCTTACAAGTACCTAGGACTTGATATTCATCACAAGCTCAACTCAAACTATATCATTGAGAAAAGGATTAATGGGGGTGGAAAGCTTATTTTTGTCTTGAAAATAATTGTAAAATGACAAACCTCATAATGTGGGATACAAAGAAGTCCCTCTTTGAAGCTTTAGTCATTCCCGTTATCTTATATAGATGTGAGTTTTGGGGATGCAGCTTCTCTAGAGAATCCTGGAGAGAGATTGATCAAATCTAGAAGCATTTTATAACGTATAACCTCAAAATTAAAAGCAATGCACCCTATCCTATTCTCCTTATAGAAGTGGGTCTTTCCCCTGTCGAGAGCCTAACTATGACTAGGCTTCTATTGTACAAGCACAAACTCAATAACATAGGAGACCATAGACTTCCTAAGCTAGCTTTAAATTCCAACCAAATGAACCTGAGGCTCAAACGAGGTTGGTATAAAGACACCAAGGCCTGGTTGAACCATTGGGAGATTGACGAGAATGTTGCATTGAAAAACATTAAAAACATTAAAAATATTGTTACTTCTAAGGTCAAAGAAAAAATGTGGTGTGAAAAAGGTTTAGGAGCTAAAATAAAATTAAGATATTATAAGGAGGTCATCAACCCCACCCTAGAAGATCAAAAGTATCTCTCTTTTTTAACTAGCTCATAGAAGAAAATTAATATAGCCACAATTAGAATGAACTCTCATGAGCTCCATAGTGAAACGGGTCTTTGGGCAGTTCCTAAAACACCATGGATGGAAAGGATCTGCCAACTCTTTGAGAATATGAACATCGAGGATGAAAATCACTTCCTCTTAGAGTGCCCCACTTACAACCACATTAGATCACAGTTTCATAATATTTGTTGCAATACTGACCTTCCTAGCCTTTTATGATGTCAAAATTATAGTGAGCTCGGGAGGCTTCTCTCCAAGATTTTTGAGCATAGGACTAAAATCTTAAATTAAACTAAATAATTAGTTTCTTTAGGTCCGATAAGCCAAAGTTTGGTCTCAGTGGACATAACTCACCACCACCAACATCATCATCGTATCATCATATAATAATAATATATTATATAAATAATATTAAAAAATAGAATTAAATTAATATTAAAAAAAAAATTAAAAATAAATAAATAAAATAAAAATCAAAACAATAAAAAAATTAAATTATAAAAATTTAAAAAAAATAAACAAATTCAAAAAATCAAAAAAATTAATATTTAAATTTAAAAATATAGAAAAAGATTATAAAAATAAAACATTTCTGAGAATTAAAAAAAAAAGTTAAAAAAGTAATTAAAACAAACAAATAAAATAAAAAAGATTAAAAAAGAATTAAAAATAAATTAAAATTAAAAAATAAGGACAAATGAATTAAAAAAATAAAAAAAAATACGCCCCTCCCCTCCCCCTCCACCCGTCCTTCTCTGTGCCTCGTCCTCTCTCCCCGACAACACTCCTCACCTCGTCCCTCCCTCTCCCCTCCCCATCACTCCACCTCCTCCCCTCCACCTCCCTCACCTCCCCTCCTATCAAGTCCACGAGTCATGGAATGTGATGTGCGACGATGATTCGGACTTAAAGAGGAACACAACAAATTACAGAGATAACCATAAACACAGATATGCAGCGGAAATAATACTTCATTTCATTAATGTAAAATACTGAAATATGCTTACAAATAGTAATGGAAGTAAACTAGCTAGGTGATGGTAGCTTATCTCTCAGAAGAGATGTGGTGGCTACATGCCTCTCAACTGTTTTACAATGAGGCTCGAAGGCCTATTTATTGTTGAGAAATAATGGAAAACCCTTAACATTCCAAAACCTAACCCTAGAAGATGAAATGCCAAATTGTGGGCCCCGTTTGGGTAAATTGGTACATCAATTTCCCGGGGTCGTAACTTTGGCATAAGATCTCCATTTTGATGCGTACGATAGCTCGTTAGAAAGATCTATCCAAGAACTACCACTTTGGGAAGGACAACATCAATCCATGGACCCATGTTGCCCCCATATTTCCCAAAAAACATCATTTAGGGCCTCAAAATGGCTCCGGAAGTTCACGACCACCAAAAACTGCTAAAAATGGTAAATTATGCTACAATTACGGAAATTTAAAAATTGAAAGAGATAGATATAAGGGTCCAAATGGGATAGGTGGGTGGCCACCAACATCCACCTGGATCATTCCTACTCCCTTAGGAAGCAATGGTCCCCATTGCGTTGAATTCCTCCATCTGCTGAACTTGTCCTACAATCTCTGATGTGTCCAGTAATGGCGAGAAGCATGGTCGACGACGGTCCACATTGAACACTTGGTTCAGGTGAAGGAATGGAGGAATGATGTGCTCCAAAGCATTGTTCCCCATAGCTTTGATACTCCTATAAGGACCTTGTCGGAGTGGTCTAAGCTTCTAATGGGTTCTGGTAAGACGTTCCTTCTGCAGATGTAACCAAACTTTGTCGCCCACACGAAACTTGTATGGTACCCCTATGGGTGAGGAGAAGTTGTTCTTGTGTTATTTCATGACTGTATCCATTTGTTGCTGCTGTTGTGTGGAGGAACCCTTTGCAGGGGTCATGGATGTGGTGACGATCTTCCCCTTACTTTGGGAGCGAATGAGATAGAAAATTAATATCCTAGTCTAGGAGATGAGCTTGATGCCTTTCTTAGCAATGATCAAAGAGGTGGTGATAGGTGGGGCTACCTCCGGTATCCTGTATAATGAATCACCCAAAGAAATAATGACAGCACGAGGCCTTGACTCATACACCAGCATGTCGCCTCCACAAGTATGGCTGGCCTAATAGTACATCACAAACATCCAGAGGTGTAACATCACAGAATACCTTGTCTGTGAGGGGCTTGATGTTGTACGGAAGGCAGCACTGTTGGTGAACTTTGAGATCTCGTCCTTCGTGAAGCCACCCGATACTGTACGACTATGGGTGTGCTGTAGTCGGTAGGCCCAACCCCTTCATGACCTCTACTGAAACGAGGTTCTTTTGGCTCCCACTGTCAACAATGAATTGTAGCAGTGAACCCTTCACCCACATTTGCGAGTGGAAAAGGCGCTCCCCCTCCTCTGGGTCTTCAGGCTCATTCTTCTGGATCTTGGCGGTGGAAACAGTGACACTGGGCTCCGCATCAATGATTTTCTTCCCTTTGCCATTCCCTGTGTCAGTTTCTGGCTCAGGGTCGGAACATGCATATGATTTGGAAGCCTTCAACTTGGCCACCAACGATTGCTTGGTTCGACACTCACTTGTGTTATGAGTGGGACTCTTGTGGAACTCACATCACTTTCTTGTGTCCTTCTTCGGCTTCATGGTGTTTTTCTTTTCTTGCAACTTCGACGAGTTGTCTTGGGTCACCCCACCTTGGCTTTGTCCTTTGGGTTTCGGATTTGTAGATCCAAAGTCTCGCTTCTTCTGTTTGAACTTTTGCTCGATTTTGATAGCGTATCTGTATGCCGTGCCGAGCGAGGAGATTTTCAGGAACTCCATCTCTTCCTAGATGTATCTGTGTAGGCATCTGCGGTATTTGAATACCAAATTCAGCTCAGAATCTTTGATACCCAACTGCGTGCGAAGGGTATGAAAAATGTTTGTGAATTCTGGTACATCTTGGTCCCGCCCCTATCGCAGTGTGATCCATCTGATGTATTTGTCCTCGTATCTTTTAACATGGTAGTACTGATCCTTAATAGCATTCCAGAATGAATCCCAAGTGGGTGCAGCTGAAAATAGTGAGCCTGTACTTTCATTATTCTGCTCGCAGTAGGTTTCCCACCAGTCCTTAATGTGGGGGGCTGCTTTGAGAAGAACGAAAACAATCTTTTCCCGAATCGAAAATTCATGAACGGAAAAATAACCCTCTAGTAGATTTCACCATTTATCTACGGCATCTGTGTCTATCTAAACCTTGAATATGGGGATTTCAAAATTAACTTGTACCTTAAAGGGCATGACGTTTCCAGAGTAACTACTGGAAGTCGATGTGTCACTTCTGGGTAGCCGCTGAAGGATCTAGGCAAAGTTGTCCATCATCGCACTTCGTTGTCGCTCGAGGGCTTCTTCGAGCAAGATTTTGATAGGATCTCTTGTTCCCTCGTCTTTCATCTCATCCGCCATGGTAGACAGTTGGGATTTGCGAGGATGGTCTTACAAAGGTTCAACCAGTTCAAGCCCTAACTTCTTATATCCCGACCTCATTGGGGACATGCAAAGAAAAACCGAGAAAAAGAAGACCACTCTGATACCACTGATCTGGACATAAAGAGGAACGTAAAAAATTACAAAGATAACCATAAACATAGATATGTAGTGGAAATAATACTTCATTTCATTAATGTAGAATACTGAAATATGCTTACAAACAGTAATGGAAATAAACTAGCTAGGTGACGGTAGCTTATCTCTGAGAAGAGATGTGGTGGCTACATGCCTCTCAACTATTTTACAATGAGGCTCGAAGGCATATTTATTGTTGAGAAAGAATGGAAAACCCTTAACATTCCAAAACCTAACCCTAGAAGATGAAACGCCAAATTGTGGGCCCCGTTTGGGTAAATTGGTACATCAATTTCCCGGTCGTAACTTTGGCATACGATCTTCGTTTGACGTGAACGATAGCTCGTTAGAAAGATATATCTGAGAAATACCACTTTGGGAAGGCCAACATCAATCGATGGATCCATTTTGCCCCATATTTTCCAAAAAACGTTGTTTAAGGCCTCAAAACGGCTCTGGAAGTTCAGGACCCGAAAAAACTACTAAAAATAGTAAATTGTGTTACAATTACGGAAACTAAAAAACTAAAAGAGACAGTTACGGGGGTCCAAATGGGATAGGTCGGTGGCCACCAACATCCACCTAGATTAGACGAGTTGGGTGAGTGCTCTCGGTTAAACATGATGAGCCAGGTGAGCGTTGAGTTGGAAAGTGCATTGAGTTGGCGAGCGGGCAAGTTGGTTGCGACGTTTTATTGTGTCAATGGGACGATTTGGAGGAGCGATGAGCTGGTGTGGTTGGTTAGAGGAACCCGTGGCATGAGCACGATGTGCCAATGAAGAGTCAGAAAAATGAAAGGGTGGAAATTTGGCTAAGTGTGGCAAGTTTGCAAAGGAAATCTTATACCATGCGAAGTTGGGCAAGCGGACCTGACAGGGCGGCGACATGGGCGAGCCGACGTGAAGTGTGTATGAGTTAGCTTAATTGGAAAGTCGGCTTGGGAAAGATTACCCATGAAAAATCGTTGACAAAGCATATAAGTAACAAACGTGGTGGAGAGGAGAGTCATCATTCAATCAAGTTTCAAGTTCAGAAACAAGTGCAAGCTCAAGAGGGGAGGGCGAGCTGAGGGGTGGATGCATAAAAGAAAGGCAAGGTGGAGGCAACATTCTGACTAAAGCACTGAGCTGAGGAGTAGGATCATAGAGTTCGGTGAGTTGTAGGTTCAGCACTCTGCCCAACGGGTGAACCAGACAGGGCGGGTGACCGACGGAGGGCGCGCCGCACGACAGGTGAGCTGGCATGAACAAATGAGTTTGTGGATACGGTGGTTTGCGGGTAAGTATGTATAATGAGATGCAAGTGTGATTGCGGGAGGTCTGCAGTTAAGGTTGCAGCAAGGCAGACTATGGACGGATGAAGCGTCAGGATTTGGGCAAGTTGCGGACAGGCGTCGGGTAGGGCGACACTCTGTGGGCGAAGTTTGAAAGGGCATAAGTTTTTTTGAATGGTGCGATGGGCAACATAACTGGTTGGTGCGACGAGTCAGTGCGAAGGGTGGCCCGGGGGTGGGCGCCTCTGCCCGACGAGTTGGGCGACCTGACCTGACAAGGGTTGGCGCTCCTGAATGGTGGTTCAGGCAAGGTTGAATGATGCAAGCCGAGTTGTATGTGTTGAAAGATATTGTGAGAAGGAAGTTGGGGTTCCTCTCCGAAGACTATAATTTTATATTTTGTAAAAATTATTATTATCATTGTGGGAAGACTCATATTCAGGGTGTTGACCCTCTCGTTAAATATTGTATCCGTTGTGCATATATGATGAAATAAGATTAAATTGAATGTTTTTGCTGTGTTATGAATGTTAATGCTTAGAAAGTGAAAAATAAACTATGGAATGTTAGTCATAGTCCACGATTGAAAGTATTGTTGAAAATAAATTAGGTGGTGGTGTCGCACTTGCCTATGAGCGGTTGAAAGGATACCGCCAAGATAGGGGCATGACAGTTGGTAACAGAGGTCCATATTTCGCGTGCTTTGGTGATTCGGGTTTTGCAGAACACTTGTACTTTGTGACAAGTGATATCAAGGGATGATTCGGTCGAACAGGTTAATAAAGTAAAGAGGTGTATCTCTACACTTCAGGAATATCATTGACAAAATATTTTGATTGGTTTATTGTCTATACCAAACTACAAAGGAAGTAGATGGTTGAAATGGCAGAGGAACCTCAAGTGATAACAAGTGTATCTAGCAAGGATACTGAAGCTGTTTTCATGGATAGGGTGTTGGATCAAATGGAGGAGCTAGCTTCTGACATGGCTTCGATGAAGACTGAGAAATTTGAGATTTGAGATGGATATTCGAAGGCGAAAGGGGAGCTTGAAGACCTCAAGGTCCGATATGAATATACGGAGTGGCAGTATATACAAACAGAAAGGGAAATGAAAGAGATTGGAGCTGCAAGGGACCATGGAATTTCAAAAAGATCTTGAAGATGCTCGGAATGAGATTGCGGTTTTGAAAAAGATTGTTGGGCACAACTTAGGTGGAGGAGTGGCTCATATGAAAGTCAAGAAACCAGACTCTTATGATGGGACAACGAATGCAAAAACCCTTGGTAAATTTCTATGGGACATGGAACAACACTTGGAGAATTTAGGGATGTCCAATGAGGAAACCAAAGTCAAGGTACCTGCTCAGTTCTTTGCGAAGGATGCTAAGATGTGGTGGCGAAGAAGATGGACTAGATTAAGAGTGGAAATGCTGTAGAGATTACTTCATGGGATGAAATGGCGAAGGCTTTGAAAACTCATTTTAGTCCACAAGATGAAACATGGGATGCAAGGATGAAGATAAAGTATATAAAGAAAATAGGGATTCTACAAGCTTATCAGCGAGAGTTCTCAAGTGTAGTTCTGGAACTTCCAGATATGGTGAAGAGGGACAAGGTATTCAATTTTATCATAGGATTTAAGCCTTGGGCATGCAATGAAGTGAAGAGGAAAAAGATAAAAATACTTGAATAAGCATTTTCTATTGTGGATCACTTAGTAGAACACTATGATGAAGGAGCCGAAGAGAAGAAGAAAGAGACTGACAAGTCGAAAGAAAAGTCTACAAAGGAGGAGCCTTCAAGATTGTATGATTAGATGAAGAAAAAGAATCCGTTGAAGTGTTGGATATGTGAGGAACCAAATATGGTGAAGAATTGTCCTTCAAGACCAAATGTGGTTACGATATCACAATCTAATGGGAAAAAGAAAGAGGAAACTTTTGTTGGGGTCATGCAGATTCGAGGAGCTACGGTGGCTACAAAAGTGGTCTGATGAAGAGACTCAGAAAGAAACAAGTTAGAATTTGTTGAGATGAAAGTTAGGAGTGGTGTTGTACTCACTACAATGGATAGTGGGGCAACTCACAACTTCATGAGCGAGGATACTACGAGAAGGATTGGACTGAAATTTGTACCACTGCAGGCACAAATGAAGGCACTGAATTCTCATCGAGATTCTTTGATTGGTGTAGCTGAGAGAGTGGATGTGACACCTGGTGAATGGATAGGGAAGGTTGATTTCATTGTGGTGTGGATAGATGACTACGAAGTTGTATTGGGAATGGATTTTATGAAACCATTTGAAGCTGTGGTAGTTCCCCATTTGAAAAAAATGTACATTTACAATAGGCGAGAGGATGTACCTATTGGCATTCTAACCGTAGGAGTTATAAAGGTCGAGTGTAAAATGACAGCGATGAATGTGGAGGATGATGAGGGAGATGAAGAGGTCTATAGGCAGTTGACTTCAGCAGAGACAAAGCTTATGGAATAGTCACAGGTTATCTGAACATTGTCTGATAGTATCTTCGACCTATCAAGGAGGCTAGAGGCAGTGGAGATGGATGTGGATGAAGATGAGGATGTTAGGCCGAATGTTCAAATGGAGGATCGGGAAGCATATTTGTAGAGATTAGAAGTGGAGGATCGTGATAGATGGATTGAGTTGATTAGTGAGGAAGAGCCTTTAGGATCTACTTCCTCCTTATCTTCTTAGACTATCATGGAGATGAGGCTCATTGTTAGCTTCTCATAGAAGTGAGTCTCCAACATTTTCAGTAAGCATCTAGGGGTGAGATGACATAGATTGATAGGTAGCATGTAGTGAAAAGTCATGATGATGTAGGAGCATGAGTTCTTATGGAGGTGATGCATGGTTAGATTAGATACCCAGCTAGCCACCAACATGAGGGCTAACAACACATGATTTCTTGTAGAGTTTGATATATCTATGGCATGAGGCAGGTTGAGAGATGGACACATTTGGATTACCCATACACATATTTGTGTGGTTTCATTGTCTTGGTGATGGTGATTGTCGGGATGGAGAGTTGTTAAGGACGACAACCATTTATAGTGGGGGAGTATGTCAAGCCCACGAGTCACGAAATGCGATGTGCAAAGAGTTGGGTGAGCTCTCTCGATTAAACGTGATGAGATGGGTACGTGACTATTCGGCGAGTGCGACGAGTCGGCGAGCATCCAAGTTGGTTGTGACGTTTTGTTGCGATGATGGGACGAGTTGGAGGAGTGACAAGATCAGGCGGTCGGTTAAAGGCACCTAAGGCACGAGTGCAACGAGCCAACGAAGAGTAAAAAAACCGAAAGGGTGGGAATTTGGATAAGTGTGGAAACTTTACAAAGGAAAGCTTATACCATGCGAAGTTGGCCATGTGCACCTGACGGAGCAGCGACATGGGTGGGTCAACATGAAGTGTGGACGAGTTGGCCGAATTGGCAGGTTTGCCTGGGCAGGCTGACCAATGACAAATCCTTGACAAAGTGTATAAGTAACAAACACGGTGGAGAGTAGAAGTCATCATTGATCAAGTTTCAAGTTCACAAACAAGTGTGAGCTCAAGAGGGGAGGGCGAGCTAAGTGGTGGACACATAAAGCAAAGGCAAGGTGCAGACGACATTCTAACTGAAGCACCGAGATTAGGAGCATGATCACAGAGTTCGAGGAGTTACAGGTTGGCAACTCTACTCGATAGGTGAATCGAATAGGGTGTCCGACTCGCAGACGGTGCTCTGCACGACGAGTGAGCTAGGTTGAACGAACAGTTCAACGGTTACGGTGTTCTGTGGGTAAGTCTACGGAACGAGCTGTGGGTGTGACTGTGGGTGGTCTGCAGTTAAGGCTGTAGTAGGGCAGACTATAGACGACCAAAGTGCCAGTCATTATGGGAGCCACAAACAGGTGCCAGGTTGGGTGACACGCCATGGGTGAAGTCTAAACGAATGCATGTTTTGACAAATATTGTGAGAAGGAAGTTGGGGTTCCTCTCCGAAGACTATAATTGTATATTTTGTAAAAATTATTATTATCATTGTGGGCATACTCATATTCAGGGATTTGCCCCTCCTGTTAAAAATTGTATTCACTGTGCATATGTGTAAATGATAAATGATGATGAAAGAAGATTAAATTGAATGTTTCCATTGTGTTATGCATGTTAATGCTTAGAAAGTGAAAAATAAACTAAGTAGGGAATGTCAGTCGTAGTCCACAATTTAAAGTATTATTGAAAAGAAATCGGGTGGTGGTGCGGTACGTGCCTATGAGAGGTTGAAAGACTACCGCCAAGATAAGGGTGTGACACCTCCCCTCCCAGGCCACAACAACCGACATGGAGGTCGCAGGCTGGGGGCCAAGAGGGGAGGGTGCTAGGGGCCTGGAGGGGAGGGTGGTGAGGGAGCAGGGAGTCGGGGGGGAGGGAGGTGAGAGAAAGGGGTTGTGGG
>APFE030402594.1:0-11305 GCA_000404065.3 Pinus taeda
TCTTTGTCTCTGTTCACTTTTAGATCCATGCTGTATTCTTATGTCCCGATACAAGGCCAAAGCCTCAACTATCTGCGAACCTTCCTAGAACCGTAAATACCAAATCTTTTCACATGGGCAGTGCTTCAAATGAGAGGAAAAAATCAGCCTTTTCTTAGCTTGGTCTGTACGTCAGCCACATTTGACCCATCTGCCTCTACTTCTAAAAAAAACCCACTGTTTATCTTGATCCTGCCATTAATAAACAATTCTAGATCTACTTTCCTACGCTCAGTCATAGAGAAACAACACAAGCCCATGGCCTGCAAGGCCTGCGAGTGCCTGATATCTGCATGCCAGAAAAACAAGAAAAAGCGCGAAAATTGTCCTTTCGGCCCCTGGACTACCCGTCACTCACTGATCTTCACTGTAATCGATCGCAGGGGAAATATTGAAAAGAAATCCACATTGGGGTTTGGGAACTGAGGGTCTTAAACAGACGGGTAGTCGAGAATGCACAGCCCTCCCTAATTCTGTTATCCCGTAACACATGCCACCCACCTGTCTCCTTACTTAAATCAAGCAGACAGACAATTGCGTTGAAGAATTTAAATCCGACCGACAGTTCATCATTCATGAAGGTTAAACCATGTCAAAGGAAATAATGGAATCAATTTTGAATAGCGTTTCAACTGTGTTTAGGCTTATGTCAGAGCTTGAAGGCAGAGTTGAGATGGTTTCAAAATTACTCCACCTCATCCAATGCCATGCTTCCTGCTCCATGAAACGATAATGAAACAATAATCTGAACTAAAACATGCACAATTAAAGTAATCTACAATCTACACGTCATGCACAATTAAAGTAATCCACAATCTACACGTCATGGATACATTGACTAGATTACATTTGCACATTTTATGATATTAAAAGAGAGAAATACATGAAATTAAATTTTAGACATTGAAGAATTTTCTTAATGCATGATAAGGAAAACACATACATATGCATCTGTGTAATTTGGAGGTTCGATCGGTATAAAACTATGGTTTTGGTAACCTTTAACCACCAAACTAAAAACAAAGAAGATGTCGATAATTATGTTCATGAATACATAAGTAAATAACAACCAGTAACTATGTTCTTGACTACATAACTAAATAACATCCAGCAAATTGAAAGTTGTTGGGTGCAAACTCCACTTCAGTTTTTTCTCTGTGAATCGTGGAGATAGTGCCTATAACAATTTCCTGACCCATTTCAATGCCTTTATTTGCCATTACAAACACCACGAACGTCTGATTGTTCATGTATCCTCAGTTCAAAACAATTTTTTACAAAGAGCTTAGTTGTCTGTAAAGTTCAAAACTTGTACTCAACTCAGATGCATTGTCCCCTCCATAATGGAATGCATCATGGATTCAAATGGCTTCATCCTTGGAGGGATTAGTTTTTTTCCAGAGAATATTATTCAAAGAAATCATAAATGCATCCTGGAAAACCTTAAATATTGAATCTGTGTCACCATAGACCAGAGGAGGCATAATTTTCTGGAATATGGTCTTTCTCATTTCCTTCCTCTGTTACTCTGGGATTTTCTGAAGAGCCTCTATCAACTAAATTATTTGTAAAGCAGTACATCATTAAAGTTGCACATTCTGCCATCAATGTTCTCAATTTTTAATTGTTGACAACCCAGATACAGCTGGATTGCAACATAACCAAAATTTAACGGTAAGGAAACAACATGTGCGCACTCAGGGTGGGGTTTCAGAACTCGAGAGATAGTGCTATCAAATGCCTTTAAAATGGAGTCGTTTGTGAAGGTATCCTCACTATCGGGAAATTTCAATAGAAACTTCTTTAGAGTGGGAGTCGATCTGTGATTTGTTTGGGTGTATTTTGACTAATAAGATTCTGAGTTAAAGTTTATTTCATCATCATGAGGGAGGGCACTGTCATAGACATTTTGTTGGCCATACTTCTGCCTCCTCTGGGAGTTTTTCTCAAATACGAGTGCCATGTGAGAGAACTTCATCCCACGGCAAAAGCCTTTAATCGCCTTTTAAAATTTTTGGTTCCGGCATAAAGATTATGTTCATCATTTTAGATCATAACTGATGGCTTTCCGGCATAAAGATTATGTTCATCATTTTAGATCATAACTGATGGCTTTGTTGTTATATTGTGACAGGCTGAATTCTGGCTATGTTTGCTGCTGACACTTTTTGGGTACTTACCAGGAATAATATATGCCATCTATGTTCTCACCAAGACATATTGAGAGTGGATACTCTATTTTTTGGAGCCTGGTGCCATGTAAATCTTGTTTTGATGTAAACAGAACTGAAATATTTTATTCACTTGTTTGTTTATGCATCTGCTGCTGCTGTTTTAAGCAGAGAGCCCACTGCATTGAGCAGTATGTTTGTTTTCTTCATTTCTGTAAATGATATTTCCAGATTCATACCAGGATCATTTATTATTATTTTATGAGATATTATATACTTGCAAATATACAATATACAATTGAGATTGATGCTAAAGGCTTAGCAATCAATAGATTGGTCTTCACATGGTTTTTCTAATGTAATTATAAATACATGGAAACAAATCTTTCAATGTTTTGAAATCTAGTTTTGTGTAGATTACGAAATAATTTATGTTTTCATTTTAAGGAACCAAAAGATGATTTTAACAAAAATAAAAAATAAAAAAATAAAAAAACAACCAAATGATGATTTAGGCAAGAAGGGTCTTGCTATGGTCTTCCTAAGCCATGAATAAGGGATCCTTCAATTGAAAAATGCACCCTTAAGTTGTGGAAGCCATTTGTTAGATCCATATTGAGTATTTGTTCTATTTCTTTCCCCATTTACAGTGAAAAAGCAGCAATTGATCTTTTTGTTTCCCCACTTACAGTGAAAAACTATCAATTCTTTAGTGTTGTCCATGTTCCAGTGGATTTGAGTCCTAATTATCAAACTTCACCTTTTAATAATTTACTACATTCACTCTTTCTAAAAGTCACATTCATAAACGAAATAATGATGATAATATGGTTCAACCTCTGAGCTACCTTCTAAGTAGCTCTAGGGTGCTAAGTGCAAGGAGGGCCTTGAGTAGCTAGAGTACAGAGCTTCCCAGAGCTTCCCCTTATATGTTCACATGGTTTAGGAAATAGATAGGTCTCATTTGTGCATTGAAACTCGATTGTATTGACCTCAGAGAAACCATTTGCTCCGAAATTCCTGGTATTTTGAGATTGTGATATTTTGAGATTAAAATATCTCAATGTATATCTAAATGTGATAGTAAGATTTTTCAAGTCAACACTTTCAATGTTGAAGTGTTTAACATAAGCTTGTATTAAAAGGACATGAATATTTATGCAATGTCATTAGAAAACATATAATATAATATTGACAATAAAATATCATAAAATAATGTGTTGTTTTGTGTCTAAATCTTGGTCTCAGGTCTGCCAACACTATGCAGTCTTACGGATCACATCCTTAAGTATCACTAGAGTGCTATCTATCTTGGATCTGTTAAAGCACTCACCATTGATTCAACAACAAGCTACTCGGAGGGCAACATTTCAGAGCAGTCACTTCCCACTTGATTAGCAAGAGAACAGAGCTTCCCCGGATAGGTTCACATGGTTTAGGGAATAATCTGTGCATTGGAACTCGATTTTATTAATCATCGAACCGTTCTCACACATAGTTTTAAGAGGATCTACACTTTGCAATGGAACCATTTGACAAGTTTTCACATAATCTCCTCAAACACAGAAAACGAGTTTGGGAACTCGTTTGTATTGACCTCAGAGAAACCATTTGCTCCGAAATTCCTTCCTCTGTTACTCTGGGATTTTCTGAAGAGCCTCTATCACATTTATATTCTTTTCTTCAACTGTCTCTTCTGCTATGTAAACTGAATAGGAGCTCTCATTAGCAGGAAGATGCCATAGATACTTATAATATGCTGTAAAGGGATTGAACAACACAGGAATGCACCCAGCTATAAGAGCATCGAACAGGGATCTCCGAGTAGGGATATCACCAGGAGGCTGAAGGCAGAATTCGGATTGCATGAAGAGCTTCACTGTGTTTTTGGGACGTAGGCAAACGTAGGAATTACAGTTCAAAAAATTGTAACTCCCTGGTCTGCCTAAACACTGTTCAATGAGGACAGAACGAATGGATTTTGTATTGTTGCGTCTTGGGAAACCTGCAAAGCTTATTAGATGGAGTCTCTGGCTTGTCCTGATCTGCCATTGCCATTGCCAAATATCTTCATCAGAATGAGGATGGAATAAAATACAAGCATCTAAGTATTTAAAGTGCAGTTGAGATTCAACAGTCCATTGTTAGCACAGTAAATGTGAAAGGAATCATACCATCGTGGGTTTTTGGGTTCGTCAAGGATGATCTGAGTTCAACCCACTAGAGCTTTCTCTAGATCGATGGTCGCGTATAGTCTGTTAGCTCCTTTTCCAAACCCCACCGTCTCTTCAATGCCTTGAATGAACTGTAACCACAGACACAAACAATAATAAAAAAAAGACCTTTGATTGTTCATGTATCCTCAGTTCAAAACAATTTTTTACAAGAGCTTAGTTGTCTATAAAGTGCAAAACTTGTACTCAACTCAGATGCATTGTCCCCTCCATAATGGAATGCATCATGGATTCAAATGGCTTCATCCTTGGAGGGATTAGTTGTTTTCCAGAGAATATTATTCAAAGAAATCATAGATGCATCCTGGAAAACCTTAAATATTGAATCTGTGTCACCATAGACCAGAGCAAGCATAATTTTCTGGAATATGGTCTTTCTCATTTCCTTCCTCTGTTCCTCTGGGATTTTCTGAAGAGCCTCTATCACATTTATATTCTTTTCTTCAACTGTCTCTTCTGCTATGTAAACTGAATAGGAGCTCTCATTAACAGGAAGATGCCATAGATACTTATAATATGCTGTAAAGAGATTGGCAACACAGGAATGCACCCAGCTATAAGAGAATCGAATAGGGATCTCCGAGTAGGGCTATCAACAGGAGGCTGAAGGCAGAATTCGAATTGCATGAAGAGCTTCACTGTGTTTTTGGGACATAGGCAAACATAGGAATTACAGTTCAAAAAATTGTAACTCCCATGACCTCCACAATGACAACAACGGCCAATTTAGGCCTTCAATCTCCGCCAACATTGGGCGGAAGGTACCGGATATCATTTTATCCTTCACTAGGCGCCTCGCCCACAAGACTCCACCAGCGCTTCGCTGGAGTCCGCGCAGAAGCCCTCGATGCGACGGTGGCCGAAAGGAGCAGCGTGCCAACAAAAGGTAAGGATACCGACGACCCAGTTCACCAGTTCTTGAAAAGGGATTACAAGTATGGCTTTGTATCAGACATTGAATCCGAGTCTATTCCCAAAGGGCTTTCTGAGGAAACCGTTAGGTTAATTTCAGCTAAAAAGAAGGAACCTGAATGGCTTTTGCAATTCAGACTCAGTGCTTACAGACAGTGGTTAAAAATGGAAGAACCCAAGTGGTCTGATAACCTTTACCCACCCATCAATTTCCAGGACCTTTGCTATTATTCTGAGCCTAAACAAAAAGAACAGAAGAAGAGCTTGGATGAGGTGGACCCTGACCTGCTTGAGACTTTTCAGAAGCTGGGCATACCCCTGACTGAGCAGAAGAGATTGGCCAACGTAGCCGTAGATGTTGTTTTTGATAGTGTTTCCATTGCTACCACGCATAGGAAGACTCTAAAGGCTGCTGGGGTTATCTTTTGTTCGATATCGGAGGCAGTTCAAGAGTATCCTGATCTGGTTAAGAAGTATCTTGGCAGGGTTGTGCCCCCTGCTGATAAAGGAGCCTCTGTAGTTATTAGTAGGTCGCTTACAAAGTCTTCCTCTATCACCGCCATTGTTGATCTACTGAAACCCTCCTCCTTTACTTATTATGTGGTTTCTTTACTGTTAGACGGACGGGCTGCGCTGGGTAGACGGACTGGCTAGGTAGACGGATGGGCTGCGCTGGGTAGACGGACTGGCTAGGTAGACGGATGGGCTGCGCTGGGTTTCACTGTTGTTTAATGAATTTTTGGATGGCAGAGAATTGTTGAATCGTCTAACAATAGATCTAACGGTTAAGATTAGGACAGGTAGACATTTAGGGGAGTTCATTTTAGAGGGAAACGCCTTACGGCGTAAATATATTAAATCCTAATTTTACCCACCTAGTAGGCATAGGATCCTATAGAGACTTGATATAATGATATTATACCTTTCAAGTATAACAAATCACAATTCATACTTGTGTCATTACAAGACATGACAAACCAGCCACGTCAGCATAATTATTGGATAAGATCTCAATGATGTTGATGCAACAACACATATCTTGTACTTTTAGAAAATAAAACAACAGATATCATGTAATGGCTTCTTCATGTGTTCATTCCGAATTAACAATGATGTGCAGGCAATATGTCGAAGAGTGGGTTCTCAAATACAAGGACTCGTTGCCAAATTCCTATTATTTGTTAGGAATGATTACGCAAGTTAAGAAAGGTGGAAACCTCTAAACGGGCAAAACATCCTTGCAAAGGATCAAAGAATCTGAATAGGTGCATTTAAATATCCTTGCTGGCAAAGTACCATTTGGCACTTGCTCTAGATGGTCGAATAGAAAAGAATCTAGCATTAAGAGGTTCCTTTTGTAACCAATGGATCTACTGTATTGGCAATCATGCACATAAACTCGCAGTAATCCCTGCACCAACAATGGAAGGAAGGTCCCTACCAAGTGCCTTGAATCATGGACTTAGATCTGAATTCTCCAAATTCACAAATTCATTACTTATGAAGATATCTTTTACGGAAAATGTGGACTATTATTTGCAAATATGAAGTAAAGTCATATACAGAGTTAAAACTGATAAACATGCCAAAACTGGATTGAAATTATCTATTAAATAGGCAAATATTTACTACATGTTGTAAAGATATATGATAAAGTTTATGGATATTTCACTCGCTTCCCGACTCTCCAAAACAATGATGGTAATAGCAAATGAATGTCAACCTACTATTGATGATACCCCGGTTACCTTCTATAACATATGTAAAATCATGGACCCAACATCTTTAGTTACCATTCAGCCCAACATTACCTGGGTTCCAACTTAGAGATTGAAGCATCAGTGTTCGATGGAACCAAAGGAGTATGCGATGAAGCAGAGGATCCATTCAAGTATATGGTTGCAGATGTATGCGATGAACCATGATTTGGTGAGCCAGGATTGCTGGTGTATTCAGTGTTGTGGGTAGCTACAGAACTCACAAAAGTAGGTTTTGTGCGGTTTGCTAACATCATAGCGTCAGTTGAAAGCATCAAGTTGAATGTAGACAGTGATGCGCGGGCTTCTGTACAGAACAGTCCAACCTGGATGCATCTCAAGACTTGTTCCTGATCGCTGCAGGTTTTGTTTATAACTGGATCAATAACGTCCTCCATATCTCCTCTTTGGTATAGTCCCCATGCCTACATGACCACAACATATCTTCATATTGAGAAAATATATAGAGGGCCCGTAAAATCAGCCATTAGTTTATGTTGGATTACAGAAGTTAATAGATACGGATTACTCTCATTAGGGCAATAACATGATCTGGATAATATAGATGTTGTTAATTGGAATTACAATGGAAGCAGTGCCTTACCCATTCTAAAAGGATCTGGGTTTCAGGTGATAATATAAAATCCATGTTCTTTCTTCCACTCATAAGTTCTAGAAGAAGAATCCCAGAGCTATAGTCATCAGCTTTGGCAGACAAATGCTCATGCATAGCATACTCCGGTGCCATGTAACCACTGCAAATTACAAAATCAGTTTAGTGAAATCCTTTTCACACCAAAACTATACACCTGAGAAGAAATTAGTATAAGAGTGATGCATGTTTGAAATTTTACCGAGTGCTAGCAACTCTTGTCCCAACACAAGTTTGATAGTCCTCAAATAGTCTAGCTAGTCCGAAATCTGTTATCTTGGGATTCAAATTTTTGTCCAGCAAAATGTTGTTTGCTTTAATATCTTGATGAATAATCTGGAGATGAGAATCTGCATGCAAGTAAAGAATCCCTCGGGTTACTCCAAGTATGATGGAGTAACTCCAAGTAATAGGGAGTAACGCTTCTACCAATCTGTATACAGCATTCAAGATATTGAATCATGATGACCACCTAAGTCTTTTTAAACATTTCAAGGATTGATTTTCATGATCTATATCAAATGTTTCAATCATATGTTTCAATAAAATGAGAGTGACATATTTTCCCATAAATTTGTACTCCCAATCTTGCAGGGCATCTAATTCAAATGGACCAAGACCTTCAGTATCCCCGGTTAAGTCCTTTTCTTCAAAAGACATCTTTGCCAAGGCTCGGCTAGTATATTTCTCAGTAAACAAGGCATATGGACCACCTGAACCATAAAACATTCTACAATTCAAAGCAAACATGTTAGAACTTATCCTTGTCTCCCTTCATACACATGCACACACACATTAACGATTAAGACATAATAATGCACAGAAAAATAAACACAATCAGGAAAACTGAACAATGAACAAGACAAGTGCCAGTCCGGAGTTGTGAGTAAGGCAGAGGCGGTGATAAATTAGTACTACTTCCAAATTCTTTCTTGACAAATACTACCTACAAATGTTGATTGACCTACAAAGTTTACAAATATAAGCATATAAATATCGATAAGTTTTGAACAAAGACAACTAATATTATTTATCTCTAACCTAAAAAGTAAATGAGATCTTAAAGTTCCAATAGTGAAAGCATAACTTGAAACCCATATAATAAGTAACCAAACCACGAGAAAAGCTAAGAGAACCCAATCTGAAACTGAATAATGGTAAATAATCCATGTCATCCTCGTAGCAGATGTGCATGCATGAAAGATGATCCAAAATTAAAGAAAAAAACACATCCCTCAAAGATCCAAATCTATCATAACCTTTGATGCAAACAACATAAAATAATAATTAATCCCAAAAGAACAATTAAAGCGAAGAAAGCTTTGTTAAAAATATCTACCAGGTTCAAACAGGTTCCTTCAAAACAAATAAAATCAAAACTACAAAAGGGAATGCACACCCCAACAGGAATTCAGTAACAAAAACAACGTAACTTACTTGGGGTTTTCTTCTTGCAATCAGCATCATAAAAAAACCATAGATATCATTTGTTTCCATAAACAGACACAGCTGAAACTAACATTTCCACAACTTTCAAATGGAGATCAAATTCACTGGAGTTTGTGATTTTCAGAGGCATGTGAACTCAAGTCACACAAGCTGGAAAATGGATGCCTAATAAGCATTAAGTTACATTTGAACCTCGAGGACCAGCTCAAAAAGAAAAGTAGAAATAGATAAAACAACCTTGACAATAAGCTAAGATCAATTAGTTCAATTCAATCTATACATATGACAAGAAATATAAATTAATATCAACAAGATACTTCAATGCGTCCAACATTCAACGTTACATGTTCAAAGACAAACACTTCACAAAACACAGCCACCCCACAATGAGGAAAAAAAAATCAATCCCTCGAAATTAACCTAGCCAGAGACTGGAAAATTAACTAGCTATGAATGAAATATAAGAAGCCCTGGTTGTCAAAAGAGAGTAAATGTGCTGAGAGATCAGGGGAAAATTTTGCAGCTACTCTCCAACCACCCGAGGTCTTCTCGAATGCGATTGCTCCTACAAGAAACATGAATAAAATCCTTCTTAAATACCATTCGGGAAGTCTCTCGCTAAGTATAGGGCAGACTCCCAGAGCCCACGAGATTCAATTCCAATAACACGTTAAAGATTATTCTAGAAATCTGTCCATCTTGGCTTTTTACCATGGATAATGAGATTCACGGTAAATTCGATACTATGAAAGGAAATGTATGGATTGAACAATGCCACAGGCATACGGAAATTCAAATATGAAAATAAAGAACAGCAGAGGAACATTTTACATGGCCATTGAAGCTACTATTCATAATTGATCGTATTTACGAACCATTTGGTAAGGACAAAACGAACCAACCACATATATTTGTTTTAATTTTCACAACAGTCGCCCAAACCAGAGATCAGAAGCCTGCAATTGAAATCATCAAAACCAAAGAATTATGAAACCCTGCGGATTTGAGAACGAAGAAACTTACGGTCCAGATGTCGGCCGACACGAGTATAATTATGGATAAGGAATAGAACCACGCATAGCCAACGGTGAACAGAACGTATCGAGGAACCTCCGGGCCAGCGAAATACTTGAGCGTGGCAGCCACCATGCCCAACGTCAATGGCAGCGACATCAGATAAAACACCCACATTTTGGGGTGGTGAAACTCCCCTGTTCAATTCAAACCCTGAAATTCGAAGGCATCGAACGAATTCCCCTCAGAAATCCTCGATGTATAATGACGATCTCTGGGATTTCTGATCAATCGGGGCTGAATTGTGACGGTATCTAGACGCCCGGCGATCATCTTTACAATTGCGCTTCCTAAGTACTATACATGAGAGATCAAAGTGAAGGAAAGTAAATAACGAAGTCAAAGCAATTAAAGGTAAACCAAATTTTTAGGTGTGGAGAAAATGCCCTATTCTGAAAAGAAGGAATTGGGGTACCCGTACCTGTAATTGAATCCCTGCACATTGATCATCCTTTACGAACTCTTCAATTGGAGGTTGTTGGTCATCGATCCTCTTGAATACCCTGCATGAGATTTGAGATAGTCAGACCTGCATTAAAATGGCTGAAATGAATTAAAAATGTATTATCGCAATTGAAAAGCAGAGCACAAATGAATTAGTGATGGTACGTACCTGAAATTAATGGGAGAGAGCAGAGCCATTATTGAGAGAGAGTCGTGACGGTTCAGTTGCTATAGACCGCCTTTCCTTTGATGTTGGAAAGAAAACAAACTCACACTCTCTTGGCTCAGATTCAGAGATTCATGCACAGGCATAAACATGCAAAACATGCAGTAGACAGAAGCGGCAATTCTATCATTCGCAGGATCATTATGAAGGGTTGCTTCAGCTTCTGAGTGCCGGCTCATTCCATACGTTGTTCGCTTCAGCTTCCAAGTGCCTGCTCATTCAGTTACTTTCCCTTAATCCAACGACTAACACTATTCTAATCGTCTAACACACAATCTAACGGCGCACAGCGATGACAGGTAGATCTTAGGGACATCTATTTTAGAGGGAAACGCCTTACGGCGTAA
>APFE030402613.1:0-27992 GCA_000404065.3 Pinus taeda
ATCAGACCATAAATTTGCTTCCAAAATAAAGTTGTATACTCATTTTATTAATGGAAAGAGGTGTACAATCAAGGTGTTGGAATGAGTGCATCTGGGCTTGCTCTTAGCAAGCTATCAAAGCCCAAAATGATCCTTGAATCATCCTCCTCCAATCTGCTATCAATTCGGCCCAAGTGTTGCGCTGTAAATGCCTAGAAATGTTGTTGCTACTTGGAATGAGCTGCTGCTGGATCCCTCTTTGCTGGTCAAAAAACTTCGGGAAATTAATCCTGACCTCTACACAAGAAACCCAGAATAACCCACGAAGGGTTTCGCCAAATCTTAACCCCAGAATTTTGACCCTCTTTGACTTAGCTGGCTCTCCTTCCGGGTAAATCGACCCTCCTTAGATTTTTTTCGTTGAATGCTCACAAAATTCCTGCAATCCCTGTTAGAAGGCTTCCCAAGCCTTCCCTCCCAATTTCCTCCACACTCTCCTATCTCCACAACTTCCCAGAGTGCCTCAAGTTATGACTGCGTTAGCCCTGCACTGTTGTTACTCTACCTGTTATTGGAACTCAACTTATTATTGTTGTAACTAGACTCCCTGCAGCTGATACCAACTAAGATGAAGTAGAAATCCCTCCTTGGGCTGGCACTTGAAGTCCACCGAAGCAAGGGCTAGGATTTTCGCTCGAAAACACCTGGTGTGCTGAACAACACATGCTGACTTGGCTCACTGCTCATGTGTGCTCTTGTCAAAAGACAAATTCTGAAAATGATAGATGATCCACAAAATGAGAGCCCCTTCTTCCTTTTGTCGATTTGCCTCCAAGGCTGTCCATGTGGGTCCACATCGAATTTCCCTCGCCTATTTCACACCAATGAGAGTGTACTCTCCATGTGGGTTGAAAATCCTTTGTGGTGGCCGGCACACTCCACCAAAGCCACAATCTTTCCATCGACTCTAATGTTGGGGTGCTTCTCATGCCAAAAATCAAATGTGGGTCCCCTAGGCCTACTTCTCCTAAGTGAAACAATGCAATATGCCAAAATTGAGCAAAATTCGATATTCACTTAGCGAAATACTAAGTAGGAATATCACAATCCTCCCCACAAAAACGTTGCTTGTCCTCCGGCAACTGCAAAGAAGGGTGTTGTAGTATATGTTCCCCCTCCCAGGTGGCATCCTCATCTGGTAGATTCCTCCAACAGATCAAAAATCCCCTGATGACCCTGTTATGCAAATGCCCCTCCCTAGTGTCCAAGATAACCTCTGGTTCCAAGAATAAATGCCCCTAATCATCCATAGGGGGTAACTCCGAAGCAATTGTGACCTGTTGTCCCAATGCCTTCTTTAGGAAAGACACATGAAAAGCATTGTTCACCCCACTCCCTAGGGGTAGCTCCAACTCATACGCTACCTCCCCCACCCTCCGAGTGACATGATAAGGCCCCTTCTGCTTGAGCATAAACTATCTGTACAACTGGAGCCTCGAGAAGACCAAGTCCCCAACTTCGAATTGCCTTTCAACTCTTCCCCTGTCTGCGTAAATATTCTATTGATTTTGGGCCATTTGCAAGTTGTCCTTCAGAGCCCTCAAGATATCTTGGCTCTCCTATATCCAATCCTTGGCCGTTGGGGCCCTATTGTCTCCAAACATAACGTCAACAAAAGATAACACGTCATAACCATATAGAGCTCGAAATGGTGACACACCTATAGACATGTGATGCGTAGTGTTGTAGCAGTATTCACCCAAGTGCAGCCATCATATCCATGATCTTTGTTTCCTGTCACATAGTTACGCAAGTAGCCCTCCAGCCACTTGTTAACTATCCCCGTCTATTCGTTTGTCTGAGGGTGGTAACTAGTACTCGGGGTGAGCTCAGTACCCACCAACCGGAATAGCCCCTGCCAAAACCCACCCATGAACCTGTTGCCCCAGTCACTAAGAATGGTCTTCGAGAGACCATGTAGCTGAAACACCTCTCTGAAAAACAATTTGGCCACCTGAGAGGTTGAGTACCAAGTTGGAATGGCGAAGAAGTGAGTGTACTTCATCAAGCGATCCACCACTACTGTGGGCAGCCCGATAATAAAATCCATTGATATGCTTTCCCCTGTACTGTGGGCAGCCTGGTAATAAAATCCATCGATATGCTTTCCCATTTCCCCTCCACAATGGGAAGCGGCTGCAATGGGCCTGCGGGGTGTGTCTTCCCTCCCTAGTTCCGCTCGCATGTGTCACACTCCTGGATATGCCTCAGAACATCATCCTTGAGGCCCTTCCATGCAAAGCGCTCCCTGATGGTCCGATATGACTTTGTGAACCCCTAGTGCCCTGTTAATGGTGAATCATGAGCAACCTCTAGAATCTTCTCCCTCCACGGGGAGTTGGGTACCAAGTAAATCCGATCTCGGTAGTAGATCACCTCATTCATCACCCAATATTGATCATCTATAAACATCCCATCAAGGACCTCACATGTGAACTTGTCCTTGGAGTGCTCAACTAGTAACTGCACCCTCCAATCTGGGGCAATGCTCATCAAGGACAAAGTGGTTGGTCTCCTAGAGAACGCATCAACCACTACTTTGTGCTTCCCTTTGACATACTCAATGTCGAAGTTGTACGCCAGTAGTTTTCTCACCCACTTTTGCTACCTCTCCTGTAGTTGTTTCTACTCCAAAAATAACTTGAGGCTACTGTGATCGGTCTTGACCTTGAACCTGTTCCCCACCAAATACTCCCTGAACTTGGCCAATGCATGCATGATGGCCAACATCTCCTTATCATAGATGGATTAAAGTAGCTCATGGGGCAATAGCTTCCTGCTCTCAAACGCTATGGGGTGCCCTCCCTACATCAATACGGCCCCCACACCCACTCCAGATGCATCACACTCCAACATGAAAGGCTGAGTGAAATCAGGAAATGCCAACACTTGACAGTTACTCATGACCTCCTTGAGGCGATCAAGTACCTCCTGCGCTGTAGTGGTCCACTCAAAAGCCCCCTTCTTCACCAAGTTTGTGAGGGGTGTAGCCAACTAGAAGAAGCCCTTCACGAACTTCCTATACTAAGGGCAAATTCCCATGAACGCCCTCAGCTCGATCACGTTCTGGGGCTCTGGCCAATCTTGAATTGCTCTAATCTTCTCCTCCTGTACTCTGACACCATCCTCCCTAATGATGTGCCCTAGGTAGAGCATCTCGATCAGCCCAAACTCGCACTTGGACAATTTGGCATAGAACTATTACTCCTCTAGATTGCGCAGTACTGTCTCAAGGTGTTGCAAATGCTCTTCCCACATCCGGCTGTAAATCAGTGTGTCGTCAAAGAACGCTAGCACGAAGTTCCTCAACTATCCACGAAACTTGTGGTTCATGCATTACTGGAATGTCGCAGGTGCGTTGGTCAGCCCAAAGGGCATAACCAGGAACTCAAAGTACCCATAATGGCACCGAAATGTTGTCTTTGGGACATCTTGGTCCCTCACCCGGATCTGATGGTACCTTGACCGCAGATCAATCATCGAGAACTTAGCTCCCCTCAACTCGTCCATCAGCTCATCTATACGAGGAATGGGATAGTGGTTCTTCATCATCTTCTTGTTGAGGGCCCTGTAATTGATGACAATCAGTAAGGACCTGTCCTTCTCCTTCACCAACACAACTGATGAAGCAAAAGGGCTAGAGTTGGGCCTGAGATGCCCGATTGCCAATAGCTCATGGATGGACCTCTCGATCTCATCTCGATAATCCTTGGGATGTCAATAAGGGGTGGTGATGACGGCCTGCACCCCTAGCTCCAACTCGATAGTGTGCTCAAACCCCCAGTCAGGCAGTTGTCCCAGTGGTATGTCCCCAAACACCAATGGATACCTGTCAAGAATGGCTTGTATCTCCGAATACGGTGGCTTAGCTTTCCCCCAGCCTCTAAGATCCTCAACTCCACAACTCACTCAATATCTCCATGTCTCAAGTTAGCCTCCATCCTATGGGCCGAAACAGTCTATGGTGGGTATAATGCATCCCCCGAAGCAAGACGATCTTGCCAACTGGGCCTACAAATTCCATCTCAAACTTCCTCTAATCTGTTGTGACTCTGCCAAGAGTATAGAGCCACTGGACTCCCAATACTACGTTGATTTATGGTACATCCACCACAAAGAAATGGTCTGTCATGGAGTAGTTCCCCATGGTCACTGTCAAGGCTGGCACATAACGAGTGTATTGCATGGTTCTGTCCCCAAGCATAAGAACTGAAATCCCTCAAACTCCTCGGTTGTGATTCCCCTCCTCTAAACCAATTGAACATCAATGAAATTGTGGGTAGTCCCACTATCCACCAGAACCGAGATACACTGCCCCTGAACAATGCCTCTAATTCTCACAGTCAAGAATTTGGGTACCCCACGTAGTGATGCAAGGACCCCTCCAGTGGGAGTGAAGGAAACTCCCCCTACTAGTGGTGGCAGTGGTGGTGGGCCTCCTCCCCGAGGTGTTGTGTTGTCCCCTCCACCCATCTCAAAATAGGTCTCATCCTCTACATCGCTGTCAGAGAAGACCTCGATATAGTGGGCCTTGCCTGCTACACACCTATGGCTCGGCGCCCACGGATCTTGACAAGTGAAGCACAGCTTCCTCCTCTTGAGGTCTCTCTGGGTCTCATCATCCAGCTACCCACGCCCCTGATTGGCTCTCGGTGGTAGAGCCCTGGTGTCCTTCCCCCTCTGCTGGAAACCTTGTCTAGGCAGTAATGGTGCATGTGCCCTAGGTAGGGCATCCTGTATATCTCGAGCTCTCCCTAACGCATCCTGTAATGTAGTGGGTCTGTTGGACCTCACTAACCCGCACAATGGCTCTGCTAGCCCATCCACAAACATGAAGATCCTCCTAGACTATGGGAAGTCAAGCACCATCAGAGACAATCGCAGAAACTCTGAGATGTAGGATTCTACACTTCCGATCTGCTTGAGCCTTGTCATCTCCCCGAAATACTCCTCCAGATCCTTCCTCTCAAACCGCTCCAACACCCTCTTGGTGAAATCATCATAGGTAGTCACCCCTGCATGTCCCAACGTGGTCAATCCATGGAACCACAAGTCGTGGGCTTCCCCTTCTAGATGCAATTTGGCAATCTTGATCACCTCTCCTTTTGTCATTTGGTTCTGCTGGAAATAAACATCCAACTTTTCGACCTATGCCTTGGCCAAGCTCTTGGAGAACTCGTGGAAGGTTGGGAGAAATAGCCTCCCCATAGTGCGTTGGAAATTTGTCCCTTGCATGTAACCTCCTCCACTATGTCCCTTGGGCTTGTTGTTGCCCTTCAATTGATAGAAACCTTTGAAAGTGATGGCCCTCCCAAAATCAGGCCCATAAGGCTGATACTCTAGGAAATAGTCCCCATATAGTGCCTCCTCCTGCTCTGGCTGCCCACCTACTCTAGATTGTAGAAATGTAGGAATGGTGGATCTAGGGGGTGTATTCTGAATCAATGGCATGTTGGCACCTAGAGATGCATGGTGATGTGAGGTGCCAAATCCTTCTCCATAGTTTCCATTGCCATTTTGTTGGCCCATCCTTTCAATGTTTCGAGACAAATCCTGCACTGCCTTCAGTAGGAGTTGGGAAAACTCCTTCTCCTCCTCCCTTTTGTCTCCTTCATTTTCCCCCATGTTGGTTTCTTCTACCTCTGGGTCTGTAGTCACAGGATTAGGTGTGATCTGTAACTATCGTTCCCTGCATCTATACCTCTACCTCCGGTATGTCACTTTCTGCCTATCCCCAGTATCATAGACTGCACTGCTCCCACAAGTTGTGCCAAGTCTATGAGCTATGATACCACTGTAATATCCCTAAGGGAAAATTAACAGTAAATATTCAAAGAAACATAGACAAACACGCCATAAAATCAGAACAAACAATCAGACCATAAATTTGCTTCCAAAACAACATTGTATACTCATTTTATTAATGGAAAGTGGTGTCAATCAAGGTATTGGAATGAGTGCACCTAGTCTTGCTCTTAGAAAGCTAGCAAAGCCCAAAATGATCCTTGAATCATCCTCCTCCAATTTTCTATCAATTCAGCCCAAGTGTCGTGCTGTAAATTCCCATAAATGTCGTTGCTGCCTGGAATGAGTTGCTGCTAGATCCCTCTTTGTTGGTCCCTAGGAAGATAATCTCGGCCTCCACACAAGAAACCCAGAATAACCCACAAAGGGTTTCACCAAAGCTTAACCTCAGAATTTCGACCCTCTTGGGCATGGTTGGCTCTCTTGCTGGGTAAATCGACCCTCCTGAGAATTCTTCTACTGAATGCTCCCAAAATGCCTAAAATCCCTGTTATAAGGCTTCCCAAGCCTTCCCTCCTGATTTCCTCCGCAAACTCTCCTATCTCCACAACTTCCCCAGTGCCTCAAGCTATGACTGCACAGTCCCTGCATTGTTGGAACTTGACTTATTGTTGTTGTAACTCGACTACTAGTTGATAATACACACTAAGATGAAGTAGAACTCCCTCCTTGGGCTGGCACTTGAAGTCCACCGAAGCAAGGGCTAGGATTTCTACTTGGAAACACCCAGTGTATTGAACAACACATGTAGACTTGGCTCACTACTCAAGCGTGATTGTCAAAAGACAAATTCTGAAAATGATAGATGATCCGCAAAATGAGAGCCCCTCCTTCCTTTTGTTGATTTTCCTCCAAGGGTACCCATGTGGTCCACATCGAATTTCCCTCACCTATTTCGCACCAATGAGAGCGTACTCTCCATGTGGGTCGAAAATCCTTTGTGGTGGCCCCCACACTCCACCAAATCCACAATCTTTCCATTGACTCTAATGTTGGGGTGTTTCTCATGCCAAAAATCAAATGTGGGTCCCCTAGGCGCACTTCTCCTAAGTGAAACAATGCAATACGCCAAAATTGAGCAAAATTCGATATTCACTCAGCGAAATACTAAGTAGGAATACCACATTTCCCTTGTTATAAACTGAAAGTCAGGGTTTGTTGTTGTCATCGAAACTCGAGATTCTTAGGGGTTTGGTGAATTAGGGTTACAAGCAAGACCCTTGGTCTTAGGAATGAAACCCTAAGTGTGTGTTCTTCAATATAATTGAAACCCTAACTTGATTGAAAGTGTTGTATATCTAACTTTGATGTTTTGTGTCTAGGGTGTACCAAAGTAAGTTTTGATAATTTGATGAAACCCTAGATATGCATATTGATGTTTTAATTGTGTATAAGGCATGATGATATTGTTTTCAATTATTAATGTGATTTAGCTTTGATAATGAAAATCTATGGTTTGCAATAAATCCTAGTATTCTGATAGTAATAATGAAATCCTAGATGCATAAGACTGTGATTGAATTGACTTGCTTTGTATTTCAAAATAAAGTCTAGGTTTTATGACAAAACCCTAGCAATTTGTTAAAGTCTAAAGCATAAAAGATGTAATCTTTGTTGATTATGAACCTAACTAGGTTTAGGTATCTAATGTCTAAAGTTTGAATGTTTTGATGCTTCCATTATAATGACTTGATTTTGATATAGTTAATGTCATGCTTTGTATATTTGCTTTTGGTTGTACTTGCTATTAAAATTTTGCAGGTACAAGATCTTCAAGATGTTGAGGATGTTCATAATGATGAGCATGATGAAGGAAGCTATAAGAATGATGATGATCAAGATGACCTCGATGACATGAGAAAGAAATAAAGCCTTGAAAGATTGTAAGTCTCTCCTATGTTATAAAAGGAAGGAAGTTGTTTTGAGAGGGAGAATGGATAGAAGAAAAAGTTATATCTCCCTAGTTGAGAGGGAGGGCACATTATAATACCTTCAACAAAAGAATGAAAGTACTACAAATGAATGTTCATCATTCATGAAGTTGCAAACCAAGGACTTCAGAAGTATTGTGATTGTATTTGGTACTACTGAAAATGTAAAATAAGAAAGCTTTAGACAGGATGTATTTGGATAAGAAACATCAAAATAATTGAGGATCCCAAAGATTTGTTTGTACATATATATTTGAAAGTTTATTACTGATTGGGGTTGTATTAGTATAGGAAAATCTAGAAGATTGAACAATTTGGAAGAATGCTTGGACAAATGGATATATCTCGTGTGGTTTACAAGGAGAATTGAAGCATCTTATGGCATCTTATGGATATATATATGTTGTGCATAACCTCAGTGAATTCATGATTGAGTCGCTTCATACACATTGAATTGTCGCCAAGCACCCTTTGAGATATTTGCATGGGGTGATCTATAATTGATATTTGGGATCATTACTGACGAGCACATTTGGGAGTTTCCTTAGTATGAGATCTGCCATGAAGCTTTGAATGAGAAGTATGTAGCTTTAAGCCCGACCGAGGTTGAGTTTGATGGTTGCTAACATGACTAGTTATGAGGTAGGATGAAGAAGATTTTTGGAGAATTGTTTGAGCTAGTTCTAGATATGACATGGATACATTATGATGACAAAGAGCCAGAACTGATTTGCAGAGAATCTCGTATATAGTTGGGAATGAGATACCTTCATTGAGACAGTGTTGTTGTACGAAACAAGCTTAGGCTTGTGGTTGGCACCTCCTCCAGAGGGAGTATGACTATGGTATCCTTTTTATGATATGTATATTTTGTTCTAATATGATTTGATGTCCTGTATGAATAGGAGACAACTGCTATTGAGACATGATGATTACCAGATATGAGCACGAAGATATGTTGTTGATATACAGAGAGCATAGTTGATCGAGGACGTTGAGCTAGCTCACCCCCTCGTTTGAGCTCCCAAGGTGTGGAATTGAGATGGAAGGCTCTTAGGGTTGAAAGATCTTTGGACAATAGGGGTTCACCCCTATCTGTTACCTATAGGGTTGTGGATGTTACTCCCCTATTTGTTCTTTGCAAAGTATACCCCAGTTGGCATCATACCCACAAGTCGGGCTTGTTGGGATTGTCCCTCCTCGTCTGGCCAACGGGTTGAGGAGGCTTGGGGGCGTGTGTGTTATCACCCCAAGAAACTCTCCTAGGTTGTATATCGGAGATGCTCAGTAACATTATAAACTCAACAAAATGTTGGAAAAATGGTGGATGAATAAAAGAAATGCTGCATATTCAAGCCAGATAACCACTTCTACCATGCTTAACCCCAGACATGGGTGAACACCCCCAGACTACAAGGCTTTAGACCACCAATCACTCACAGATTAAGGAATAGGTGAAGATGGAGAATATTGATCACACTAGCAGATGCACAAGACCATGTGATGGCGGCTGCAACCAGTTAAATGTCTGCAAATCTATTTCTTAATACACAGACAGGATGACAACTCTTTGGTATTAAAACAACAAAAACCTGCATACGCATTCAATAAAACTAACAAGACTCTAACACAGAGGTGGGACGTCAGACCCTCTAATGCTAAACATCAAAGCAGATTTTAAAAAAAATGCATAACAGGCACAGCCTAGAACAAAGAAGAAGTGGAAAGTGAGCAATTAACAGCAAAAGAAGCTTGCATTAGCTGAAAATGAAGACCAGACACTGCAGGTATCAAAGTAGTTACAGTCTCCAAAAGTTGAAGCTTACAACAAAATAACATTCATCAACCCTATTACATTTGGATATATATAGAGGTTGATTACAAAAATATCTGTTATCCTATGCATGGAGGGGTCATAGTGGACCACCAACCACATTAACTATTTGATAAAAATCTCTGCTACAATATGCTGCTTGAATGAATACATTTGACATTTACTGGTACTTGGCTGTCTTTCCTAAGCAGGTAGAATGTCCTATGGAAGAAAGATCCATAACTGATAAATGCTATGAACTGCTCGAGGAGTGTCCTTTTACTCTTTAGCCATAATGCTCTTTGAATGCGGTTGTTGAAATATTAATTGTGCGGAGTACTTAGTAGCTGCTCGCGTCATCCTTTGGGTGAATGATACAGGTTAGAGGCACAAAAACAATATGGAAGATGCATGGGATGGACGAGAATAAACAATAGCCGTCGGATCCCGTAGAAGGACGGCGGAAATTGAATCGGGGAAGACTATTGGGGAGAGCAAGCAGAAACACATGTGGTCCGTCGGATCGCGATGGGGTAGATCCGACGATTATCGAGAGCGGGCGCTGCATGAATATTAATGAGCGGAGGACGTACAAGCGGGCGGTAAGTGGTTTCCCCACACCGCTTTTCAGAGGGAGGCAGTAGACGTACAGGGGCTTGCAATGCAACCAGAGGGCAACGTGTGGCAGATGGGACGTGAGGGAAACAACTTTCCCCACGGGATAACGAGCGAGTGGTTCTCGGGTATGGAACGAGCGAATGTCGTCGGATGATGCGACAGACGGTCAGACGGCGGGAAAGCTGAACGTGGTTTATCATGCGGGGGAAAAGGCGGAGACCATTAGATTGAGGTGCGGCAATCAAAGGCTATAGTTAAGGCGAAGGGTTACATGGGCGTAGGTTCATATGCTAAGCGCCCGGGGACCAAAGAAAAAGGGGCTATCAAGGACTTTGTTGGGTTCCTGAAGGTTTAAACAGGAAATGAAAAGCTTTATGGAGGGAAAAAAGAAGATAACAAAGGATGTGAGGAAAAGTCCAAATGAAGGGGAAGAAGCTTAAATGAGTGCTGCAAGCTCCCTTTTCTGCATCAATGCATGGCCTAGCTGATGTTTGGTCCTCCAAATGCTAAAACATGTAGCAGAGCTAACACTGGCTCCTTCTGGGGATGAGATCCTCCCTGTGAGGTCTCAAGAACCTACAGATTAATGCCATCTGATAAAAACAAATTAGCAAAATTCCTAGTGTTCCATTGGGCATGGAGTCTACTGAACCTATTCTAAAACTGATAAGATGAAATATTTACAGCTTTAAGGTCCAAAAGACCTTAAACAACATAAATTTTAAGAAAACGCCCATTGACTGGGCCATCGAAAACTGCTTCTCCTCCCATACTTTGCAATAGGAAGGTGTTGTTCCCTTGAACCTGTGAAATGATGAAAGGCCCTGTCTAGAAAACATCAAATTTCCCATGGTTGTCTTTCTTTTTCTTTTAATGCATCCCACTTCAGAACCAAGTCTTCAATCTGAAAATTATTTGTCTTTGCCCTTTTGTCAAAAGCTTCCTTGATCTTTTTCTGATGCGCTGCAGCCTTTTCACACAGTTGTTCTCTAATCTAATGAAGCTTTGTTAAATCAGTGATCCTCTTTGCCATGACTTCTTCCTCATTCTGCTCTGATTGAAGGAACTTTGCCACAGGGAGAGTAAGCTGAATTGGAAATATTGCCTCTGTGCCATACACCAGCTTAACTGGAGAATTCCCTGTAGATCTCTTAATGGTCACTCTGTCAGCCCAAAGTACATATTTGAGCTTGGAATCCCAATTCTTTTTGTTATCCTCCAACAGCTTCTTAATGATCCTTATTAAACTCTTGTTGGAAGATTCTGCTAGACCATTACCTTGAGGATAATATGAGGTGGAGTGAACTAGTTTAATGCCCATTGAATCACACATGTCCACCAATTCTTTTTCTCTAAAGGCTGCTGCATTATCTGAAACTAATTTATGTGGACAACCAAATCTGGTAAAGATATTTTCAATTAAAGACTTCATGACCACATGATGATCAACCTTCCTAGTCGGGATTGCTTCAATCCACTTAGTTAAATAATCAGTAGCTACTAATATCCATCTGTGCTGGCCACTGGAATGAGGATTGATTTCTCCAATGAAATCCAAGCCCCACTGCTGAAAAGGTCCTTTTGCATGTATTGGTTTTAAGGGCAGGGATTTCAACTGCTGCTTTCCTTCAAATCTTTGGCACCTATCACAAGATTTAACAAATGAAAACACATCCGAAAATAAGGAGGGCCAATAATAACCAGCGCTCAGGATTTTGTGAGTTGTAGTCTTCCAATAATGGTGCCCTCCACACATGCTGGAATGAAACTATTGCATAACTTCTATTGACTGTTCTTTGTCCAAACACCTCAAAAGCACTCCTGATGGGTCCCTCCAATAGAGCAGATTTCCATTAATGCAATATTTAGCTGCTCTAAGCTTAATTGTTCTGGCTTGACTTGTGCTTAAGTCCGGAGATATTTCTAGCTTCAGTAAGAATTTAATAATTTCATAATACCAGTCACATGAAGCTAGATTTTCGGCCACTGATTGCTTTCTGTCTGGTTCAACTGTTATTTCTTCTTCTGTTTGACCATTTTCTGAATTTAAGCACATAAGGTTTATGTCCAAAGTTCTGCAATTTTCCTCGGCTAACAACTTGGCAAGGCCCTGACCTCTGACAAGCTTAGTGGGCTTCAATTCTATATTAAATTCAATCAATTTTGCAATCCATTTAGCCCTTCTTCCATTAGCATCAGGTTGCGTCAAGACATCTTTTATTGCAACAGATGGCACATATGTAATTATCTTGAATGCAGAATGTAAACTCTAAAAGCTTTTAAAGATTTGATAAGAGCATATGCTTGTTTTTCAATAATGTCATACCTTAGTTCAGCATCCCTCAAGTTTTTGCTAAAAAAGGCTATTGTATGCTCTGAACCTTCTTCATCTGCCTGCAACAGCACTGCTGCAATGGTATCTTCAGAGGCAAATGAGAAAACATGAAACTCCTTGCTGTAATCTGGACTTATTAATATGGGAGCTTCCATTATAGCCTTTTCGATGGAATCAAATGATTTTCTTGCTGGATCAGTCCATCTTACCTCTGACCTTTTTCTCAACATGGAGGTAATGTGCTTCACTAGTTCTGCAAAATTCGGTATAAACCTCCTTACAAAATTAATTTTGCCCAGAAAGGATTGGATATCCTTCTTCGATCTCGGGACAGACAAAGTCTGTATGGCTTTTACTCTTTTTGGGTCAATTCTGACACCTGCACCAGAAACAATATGTCCTAATAGCTTGCCTTCTTCTAAAGCAAATTGTGATTTTTTAGGATTCACTGAAATTCCAAACCTTCTGCACTTCAGGAACACTTTCTTCAAATGCTGCAAATGGTCATAATGGCTGCTGGAGTATATTGTTATGTCATCAAGGTAGATAAGGACAAATTTATCCTTCTCTCCCACAAATGCTATATCCATAGCTCTCTGAAAAGTGGCTCCAAAATTTATCAATCCAAAAGGCATCTTGGCATACATAAAAGTGCCCCAAGGAGTGTTAAATGTGGTCTTCTCTTGATCATCTGGATGCACAGCGATCTGATTAAAGCCTAAAAATCCGTCTATAAAAGACATCACTTTGGCTCCTGAGACCTTCTGTAGTAAATGCTCCATCTTGGGCAAGGGATAATTATCTTTCTTTGAGCACTTGTTTAAATTTCTGAAATCAACACAAAGTCTGATTTCTCCACTCTTCTTCCTCACCACTACTAGGTTGGCTACCCATTTTGAATATCTGAGAGGAACTATTATCTTGGCAGCCAGCGATTTTTTTACTTCTTTTTTAATCAAAGGAAAGAGCATGGGATTTATTGGTCTCAGCTTTTGCTTGAAAGGAATAGTATCTTTCTCTAATGGGATTCTATGTTGTATTACGTTTCTATCATAAGTTTTTAGATCACTATACTCCCAGGCAAACACATCAGCAAATTGCTTCATTAATTTGCAGTATTCAGAACTTTGATTAGCAAATAGATTGGTGGACAAATTTATGTATCTAGGCTGACCTGGACTTCCTATATCATGCCTACAGACTGCAGATTGATCTTCTTTTTGGGCAGCCTTGTAAGGTACATCATTCTGGTCAAACAGTCTTTCAAGAGGAATTAGACCCTTAGGAATATGATTGCTGGGAAGTTGGGCAATGTTATCTTTACCAATTTTATTTCTAAGCTGGGCTTGGGGTTTTTCTTCCAAGGCTTCATTCTCTTGGTCAATTTGCATATCGGAAAATTCATCAATGACTTGCAAGAATCTATTCATCTCATCATCATTAAAAACTTTCCAATGCTGGACATTGTCAGGCAAGGACGGTCTGTATTTCATTTGGACTTCATAAACTAGTCTGGGAGGCGTTGGAGGGATAAATAAAATAGCAGACACAACAAGGGAATCAGAAAGCTGATTTTGGGCCCTAGCAATATATGAAATACAGAAAAAAATCAAATGAATCTCTAATTCTCCATACCTCATCTCTGTATGCTTTCAGCCTTGGGTGCTTTGCTTGGAATGTTTTTTTTACCTATTGAATGATCAGATCAGCATCTCCAAACACCTTTATGTTCTTGACTCTTCTGTCTTTAGCTGCATTAAGGCCAAATATCAGAGCCTCATACTCTGGTATATTGTTTGTGACTTGAAATGCCAGCTTAAAAGACAGTTGTGTGCTTTCTTTCTTTGGAGATATCAGCACCACCCCTGCTCCTGCAGTCTCCCTGGAACATGCTCCATCAAAGAACATCTCCCAAACCTAACTTCCTTGCTCTTCCTCGGCCTGAACAATTGTTTTGTTGAGCTGCAACGAGGCCTTTTGAGATTCTTCTATTTGGAGTATACATGCTCCAAAATCAGTGTCCATAGCATATATGGGATGATTTGTAGGATTCTTCTCATCACTAATGATATATGCCAGTTGTGCTTCTCTATATAGTCTTCTGCTTTCTCCTCCAAAAACTGGGATAGTGGCATATGATAAATCATTCTGTAATGTCCCACCTAGTCTCTTAATCCATCCTCTAGGTAGCAGCATGCCAAACTTAGGAGGGACATCTGCTACCACAATGTCCATCACCATGCTCTTCATGGGTAGCTGAGTTAAGGTAACGGCTAAATCTTTTATCAGTCCCAAGCATTTTACTTTCCTTGAATCAAAAGAAAATAAATCATGATATGGTCTGGTGATATCAAGGCCTAACTCTTCCATGACAACTTTTGGCATTAGATTGTGGCTAGCCCCTATGTCGAGCAGGCAATTGTGGAGGATTTTATCATGAATGTTCAAGGAGACATAAAAATATGGAGAGTTATTATCAGCAGGTTCAGTCATTGGGCTAAGCACAACTGCAGGCTTTTCATCTTGCAAATTGACAGAGTCAGTGGAGGTTTGGGTGGCTCTCAGCTCAAGAGCTTCAAGGATAGGCTTTCTAAACACTTCACTCTTTACAAGTTCTAACAGAGGCACAAATATTTTTAACTTCTGGAATTCTGCTTCAAGACTGAAAAGGGAAGGGGACTTATCAAGACGTCTTACCTCTTGAACTAGAGTTTTGAGGATGACTGAATCAGCTGCTGGTCTTTTCTGTCTGATATTTCGTGAATCTGTTTGGATAGCAGCTCTTTGGGCAAGATTCTCCTTGGAATTATTTGCATTCGACCTCAGATTATATCTTTGCTGCTCACCGGTCTGCAGAACAGCTTCTCCGTCCCACCCTTGACTGTCTTGTTCTTGCAGCAAAGACTATTCATATTCAGTCAATGTCAAGAAGGCAGCACTACCTTTATCTTCCATACAATGTATTTCATCCTCATCTTCTTCAAATGGTTCATCCTCCATGACTACATTTTGGAAAGGAGCTTTAACTTTATGTTCTTCATTTGGTTCTTTACCCCTCTGTATTATTTGCAACTATTCATTTGCTCTTCTGTATGGATTTGAATTTCTGGGAGCAAATGCGTTCTGTTGCCTTGTTTTTCCTTAATTCTACTCTATCTTCAGCTTAGATATCTCAGCAGCCAATGACTATTATTCTGGTCATTTTATCTAATTTGGGCTCTGATGACGAGGCAGAGGAAGAAGAAGCCTCACCTCTCTGCCTTCTTCTGTCAGCATGACTTTTGAGTTTTTCTGCAGCCATAGTATTAGATTCTACTTCTAGGGCTGCATCCTGCATATCTGCCAGAATAGCACATCTTCTTTCTCTTAATAATAGGCAGAAATCAGTCAAAGGCATTAGCATAAGTGAGTTTGGCTAAAGTAAGAGTCAGCTTTACCTCAGCTAGTATTTTACTGTACATCCTATTAAATCTCTTATTGAAATCAGGCAATGATTCTCCATTTTCTCTCTTCAAGTTATCAAACTCAGTATGGTAATACAGCAGGTCCTTTTTATCTCCCCATTGCTTCAAAAATGCATCATCTAAAACTTCAATATCAGCAATAGATCTAGGGGTCAATTCTCTGAACCATTTTCTGGCCTCTCCATCAAGGCTTTGGACAAAAACCCTCATCCACACATCATTTTCACTTATATCTAAGTTATCAGCATAACTGTAAAAAGCTTCAAGGTGTTCTTCAGTAGTTACCCCATTTGTACTAGTGAATTTAGGCATGTATTTTTGGTACTCTCCTACAGGCATGGCATTCAAAGGAACCAGCAAAACTAGGGGTCCATACCTAGCAGCAACAATCCTTTCCATCCTCGTAGGTGCTTGCTAACCTGCCATGACTGGGATATGTGGAAGGATACTAGCAGACTGAATAGTAGGAAACAATGAAATGGATGGCAGAGACAAGGGAATATGATGGACTGTATGGGATACAGTCTTTGGACACAGATCCAAAGGGGAACTAAATACACAAGGAGCTATATGAATCTCTGCAGGTGATTTCTCACTAGCAACACAAGGTTCTAATTCTTCAAACTGTCTATTTTCAACTATAACCTCCTCTTGTAGAGATATATAAGATTTCTTGGGCTTACCTGATCCTGATGCTCCTTTCTGTAAAGTTTTCTTCTGCTTAACAATCTTCTCAGGGTCAGGCACTAATTCAGCTGGTGATTTCTGAGGATTTCTTCGAGTATGTCTCACAAACTGAGCCAGAACTGCAATGTGGAGTCGCCAAAGGTTGGTCTTCCTCCAATGGAGTCGTTAGATAGATGATTACAACAAGAAATGTGCCCATACTTTGTCTATCATCAAAATCTGGAACTGTGTCGTTTCCCAGGGAAGCTGAGCTTCGACCTCCTCTCCCCGGCAACGGCGCCAATTAATGTTATCACCCCAAGAAACTCTCCTAGGTTGTATATCGGAGATGCTTAGGAAGATTATAAACTCAACAAAATGTTAGAAAAATGGTGGTTGAATGAAAGAAATGCTGCATATTCAAGCCAGATAACCACTTCCATCATGCTTAACCCCAGACATGGGTGAACACTCCTAGACTACAAGGCTTTAGACCACCAATCACTCACAAATTAAGGAATAGGTGAAGATGGAGAATACTGATCACACGAGCAGATGCACAAGACCATGTGATGGCCGACTGCAACCAGTTAAAGGTCTGCAAATCTATTTCTTAATACACAGACAGGATGACAGCTCTCTGGTATTAAAACAACAGAAACCTGCATACACATTCAATCAAACTAACAAGACTCTAACACAGAGGTGGGATGACAGCTCCTCTAATGCTAAACATCAAAGCAAATTTTAAAAAAAATGCATAACAGGCACAACCTAGAAAAAAGAAGAAGTGGAAAGTGAGCAATTAACAGCAAAAGAAGCTTGCATTAGCTGAAAATGAAGACCAAACGCTGCAGGTATTATAGTAGTTACAATCTCCAGAAGTTGAAGCTTACAACAAAATAACATTCATCAACCCTATTACATTCTGAGTTCTGGATATATATAGAAAATGATTACAAAAATATCTGCTATCCTATGCGTGGAGGGGTCATAATGGACCACCAACCACATTAACTATTTGATAAAAATCTCTGCTACAATCTGCTGCTTGAATGAAGACATTTGACATTTACTGGTACTTGGCTGTCCTTCCTAAGCAGGTAGAATGTCCTATGGAAGAAAGATCCATAACTGATAAATGTTGTGAACTGCTCGAGGAGTGTCCTTTTACTCTTCAGCCATAATGCTCTTTGAATGCGGTTGTTGAAATATTAACTGTGCAGAGTACTTGGTAGCTGCTCGCTTCATCCTTCGGGTGAATGATACAAGTTAGAGGCACGAAAACAATATGGAAGACGCATGGGATGGACAAGAATAAACAATAGCCGTCGGATCCCGCAGAAGGACGGTGGAGATTGAATCGTGGAAGACTATCGAGGAGAGCAAGCGGAAACACATGTGGTCCGTCAGATCGCGATGGGGTAGATCCGATGGTTATCGGGAGCGGGAGCTGCGCGAATATTAATGAGCAGAGAACGTACAAGCGGGCGGTAAGCAGTTTCCCCGCACCGCTTTTCGAAGGGAGGCAGTAGACGTACAAGGGCTTGCGATGCAACCGGAGGGCGACGTGTGGCAGATGGGACGTGAGGGAAATAGCTTTCCCCGTGGGATAACGAGCGAGTGGTTCTCGAGTATGGAACGAGCGAATGCCGTCGGATGATGCGACAGACGGTCAGACGGCAAGAAAACTGAATGTGGTTTATCGTACAGGGGAAAAGGCGGAGACCGTTAGATTGAGGTGCGACAATCAATGGCTATAGTTAAGGCGAAGGGTTACATGGGCGTGGGTTCATATGTTAAGCGCCCGAGGACTAAAGGAAAAGGGGCTATCAAGGACTTTGTTGGGTTCCGGAAGGTTTAAACGGGAAATGAAAGGCTTTATGGAGGGAAAAACGAAGATAACAAAGGATGTGAGGAAAAGTACAAATGAAGGGGAAGAAGCTTAAATGAGTGCTGCGAGCTCCCTTTTCTGCATCAACGCATGGCCTAGCTGATGTTTGGTCCTCCAAATGCTAAAACATGTAGCAGAGCTAACAGTGTGATCCTTACCTTTTGGTAAGTCGAATACAGTGTTGCAGGAAATGTCCCCTTCTCCGGATCAAAACCCCGATCCGCGCTCTGTATGGATGCGTGGGGGAATCGTCATCCGAAACGCATTTTAGAAAAACCAAAACACGGATCGGGTTGATAAACACGCTTCCTGCCATTTTCGGAAGCGTACAGCCGATTCACATTTTGGTTTTTCCGAAAAGCGACTTGTATGGCGGTTCAATCGCACGAAGCGTGGCGCTTCGGGGTCCGATCCATATGGATCGCGACTGCTTCACTATTTCCGCCACGCGGCCAAAAAAAATACGTTGTTTTTTTTGTTAGTTTGCTTGGTTGGGGGTGGGTCCACCTTAGGTTAGGATGAGGAATGAAGGGATTTAACCCCCCATTCATCTCTCATTTTCTCACTTTGAGTTTATGAGAGCTTGGAGAAGAAAAGAGAGGAGAAGAGAAGAGAGGAGAGCTTGGAGGAGTGAAGGAGGAGCAGCTTGGAGGACTTCCATCTACAAGAGCTAAAGAGGTAAGTGCAAACCCCAAACTCCCTTATTTTTTTGACATTTTTTTTTGTATTTTTCTCCTCCCTCTCCTACTATTTCCCATTCTTTCTACTTGCTCATTTAATTGTAGGTTGTCCACCACCTATATCCATATTCCAAGATGGTTTTCTTTTGGCTTCTATGTATCATTCCACTTTTGGTTTTAATGATGGTAAGGGGGAGTAGGAATATAAAGGAAGAAGAAAAAGAGGATAGTGGTCCCAATATGAGTGACCCAATGTATGATAAGGAGGAAGGGTTTGAAAAGGAAGGGGATGAAGTTGAACCTGAAGAGAACACTGAAACACTAGAGGGGAAAGTTGCATTAACACCCTTGTGGAACTATGTGACCAAACATGAAGGGGGAAAAGGTGGTAGAAGCTACAAATTTTTGTGCCCTCATGGTTGTCATGGAGGAAAACCATTTAGTGGTTCATATACCCATGTGAGGAGGCATCTTTGTGGGGTGATGGACAGTGATGACAAAAAGGGTGATGTGGGGATACAAATTTGCCCAAAACTTCTAGTTGAACAAAGAAGAAAATACATCCAAATAGAGGAGGTTGCACAACAAAAAAGCAAGAAACAAAAAAGTCATTCTGAATCAAGTGCAACCTCTAGATTTGGTAGCTCATCTCCTCGTGGTATTTCTAGAAGCTCTGGGAGTAAAAGAACAATAGCAGATTTCCTGAATGTTGTTGGGAGGGATGATGTGGATGGAAAGATAGTCTGATTTCTTTGTGCTTGCGGTGTACCATTCAATGTGCTTTGCTCTCCCTATTGGCATGAAATGGTAAAGGCCATCAATGAAGCCTCAAAAGGATACAAGTCCCCCAACTATGTGAAAGCTAGAACAGTGTTATTAGAAAGAGAACAAGCAAAGGTTCAAAGAGCTTTGACACATTTTACAAATGAGTGGGTAGATTGTGGGGTATCCATTGTATCAAGATGGGTGGACAAATATTAGAAACCAACATTTGAGAAATGTTCTTGGTGTTTCTGCTAGAGGTGCAGTGTTTATTACATGTCATGACTCCTCCATCAGTACATATTCCAAAAACATTGCACATTTCCTATTGCAATCAATCAAAGATGTTGGTCCAAATAATATGGTTCAAGTAATCACAGATAATGCAGCAAATTGTAAGGCAGCAAGAAAAATTATTGAGCGTACTCATCCACACATCTTTTGGTCTAGGTGTCTGGTTCACATTGAACCTTTTGATGCATGATATTGTGAAGCATAAAGAATGTGGGTGGATTAATGAGCTTTACAGAAGAGGGAAGAAACTCATTAAATTCATCACAGGGCATACAAGGGTAAACTACTTCTATGGCACTTACTCCAAATTGCAGTTGCTTAAACTTGCAAAGACAAGATTTGCCAGTTATTACCTCACCTTTAGGCGGCTAGTGAAGGTGAGACAAGCTTTAACTAATATGGTGTGCACTAAAACATGGGATGAAATTAACACTGATAGAGATGGTGCTAATGTAGCCAAGGACACTATTCTTGACAGGTACTTTTGGTCACAGGTTAAATATGTTTTGCAATTCACCAAACCGATTTATTACATGATCAAGTTTGGAGATTCAGATTGACCAATAATTGGGGAGGTGTATGAGCAAATGGATAGCATGTTGGGGCAGATTAAAGACATTGTTGAGCCTAGAGATATCACCTTGTACAATTATATTCGTGCAAAGGTGGAAAACCGATGGGAAATGCTAAATGCTCCATTGCATGCATTAGCGTATGTTTTGACACCTAAATACTATCATCCATCATGGCTTTCAACACCTGCACCTCGGGGGGGAAGCAAGAGAAAACCACACCAAGATCAAGAGGTTCACAAAAAAAATATGATTGCATTGAGTAAATTACTCCCTGTTGAGGAGGAGGCTACCATGGTATGGAGACAGTTGAGCAACTATATGCTTAACACTAGTCCATTTGAGAGCATGCATGCAATTAGAGATCGAGAGAATTTTTTCTTCTCTTGAGTGGTGGAACATGCATGGAGGGGCTACTCCACTTCTACAAACTTTGGCATTGCAGGTGCTATCACAGGTGGTAAACACTTCTTCTGCAGAGAGGTGTTGGAGCTCTTATTCTTTCATCCACAGTGTTAAAAGGAACAAGTTGAGTTTAGACCGAGCAGAGAGCTTGGTTTATGTTCATTACAACTTGAGATTGTTGTTCCACTCCTGTGATGATGCAAAGACTAATAAAGACCTTAAGATTTGAGACAGGAATTCAAAGGAGCCCAATTTGGAGGATGGATTGTTGTGATTAGAGCAATTAGAGGAAGCTCTTATCCAGGTATGTCCATTGTGGTATGAATTTTTCTTATAAAGCATTTCTGTAATTCATGTTTTTAATTTTTTTTGTTAACTAGTGGTTTTTTTTTGTATGAATTTTTTGATCGATTCCAGGATGATGATGATCAAGTTGAGATGCCACCCCCATTTGGTCCCTTGGTTCTTAGGTTCCATGGTTCAACACCAACAGCAGGGGGTTCGTCTTCATCAGTTTCAGTGCCACAACTTCTACAGGCACCATCTTCTTCATTGCCACCACGTGGAGGCCCGTCGCCACGTTCTCTTCGTGGTGGAAGGAGAAGAAATTAGTAGATATATTCACAATTTACTACTTTTGTCATAGATTAATCATTAGACTTGTAGGCTTGTGAATTTGAACCTTTATGTCTTGGCGATGACCAAGTGACCTATTTTGTAAACATTATTATTTGAATTTTGGACATGACAAATGTTGATAGTTGCTCACTTGCTAGATAAATCATAATATGCTCTATCTTTTATGTTTTATAATATGCTTAAAAAATTGATGTATGTTTGTAATTGCCAGAATATAGATGGTTGATGCTCAAATAATTAATCATTGATGTACATACTAGTAACTACAATGGAACCATGGATGCCATATCTATCTTGATTTATACAAAAATATGCATGTTTTCATGTCTTCTACAACTAATTTGGTATTTGGGATGCTTCTTTTGAATATAAATGCAAAAAAAATATAATATATATATATATAGTAGACGCTTCCGTAAATGCTTCACTTCCTAGATTTTTGGAAAATGACTCTTCTACGTCCTCGCTTCCAAAAAACGTCCCCATTTCGTCCCCGCTGTTATAGACATATTTGGGCACTGCAATCCCAATCACATATCTCCATAAACCAAGGGCTTCTAAGTCCCTAAAAGTGTTGTTTCATGCCCTAAAGGAACAAGGTCAGCTGATTACATCATCTCCCAGAAGCTCTCCACAGAAAACTGCTCAGAACTGGTCAAAACTGGACCATACAGAGTGCCCAGTGCTAAGGGTGAGATGCATCTCACCTACTTAGTGCAAAAAGTGCGATGCATACTATAAACCCCTTCTATAGGGTGCGATGGCGAGAGTATACAAATGGCAGAAACAGTTTGCAAGGTGGATGATCATGGAATCTTCCAGAAACTTCTCCTGTGACACTTGCCTCTTTGAATTCGCCCAGGGATGAGCAAGAAATCATCAATCTCCAAGTGGAATCAGGAACTATCAGAGAGAAGACACTAATCAAAACCCCAAAAGCTGACTCACCCCCATGCAATCATCTATATATGGATCCCTCATCCCAGAGATCCAAAGGTTGGAATCTTGTATCTTGTAAGGAAGTGTTGTTGGTTTCCTGGTGGAAGATCATAGTGTTGGGTGATCTAAGCTTTTTCATGAGGTGAAGAAGGGCTTTCATGCTGGGGAGGATGACGTTGGGTCAGATCAATGGGTTGTAATCCTCTCTTCTAATCTTTATATCAATAAAGCTATTCAAGTTTTCCTCCACATTCTTGTATGTTTGATGATATATTGCATTTGTGGGTCAATATATATCTGGTCCTATATTGTTTATGATTGTAGATCTCTGCACTTTGAAGGTATTATGTTGCTTTAACTTTACAAGTACTCTTTGAAGCGGAGTGGTCAAGGAAGGAGCGGCAAAGACCTATCAGAGAGGAGGAGGAACAAGCAAGGAACCGCGCGAAAGATTGAGGTTGGTATCTTTGCTCCTCTCCTATCTACTTCTCGTAAAGGAAAACGAAAGTAACTTTAATCTATTTGTTTCTAAGATAGCTACCCGTCTTAGTGGGACTAGCAGCTCTGCATAGACACTAGATTTCCCGATAACAAAATGGCGACTCCACTGGGGATGGATTAACTTGTTTTCTTGTCTATATTTGTTTGCTTTATAAACTTACAGACAGAGCCTGAAGTCAAGCCAGCTAGCCTTCGAACTGCATTTGCTATGCAAGTGCAAAGTAGATCAATGCTGCTTCAGTCTATCTCTGGGTTTTGTTTGTAAACTGAACAATTGATTTTCAAACATCCTAATTTCCCTGGTGGTAGCTCAAGTAGCCTCATTAGATCAGCCCCTGTGATTTGCATCTACTGACTATCATTAGCTCAGCCTAAATCCCTGAACTAAGCTGCAAACTGTGACCCAGAACCAAGTTGAAATCTTGTCGTTGGACCATTGCACCTTCTCCTCTTGGGAACCTGGATGCATCACACCCCCTGTGTGCAGTAGGTGAGATGCATCGCTCTTTCCCTGTGTTACAGGTGCGATGATCAAATAAGACCTCTTCTGCTTCCAGATTTTGGTTTTTTGTTCACTCTCTTCAGCTTTATTCAGGAGTTTTGCTGTCTGTGATCAGTGTACCTCTGTGGAAACTCCCTTCCTTTGCATGATTCAGCCTCCATAGTACAAAGAACTGTAAATGCTTTTACGTATTGTTCGCCATTTACGGTTCTCCTTTACAAAGTAGTAGCGTAATCAAACTGTCGTCTTTTGATTTGGAAGTGTCGCAAGTGTCGTTTTCAGTCAAAGAAAAGAATCCTATTGTTCTTGATGGCCGATTACACTGTTACTCTTGTATTTGATTTGAATTAATAGTTTTTCAAAGTGTCAAAAGCAGTTTTCAATTCAAAATTGCAAAGTGTCGTCATTATCTTCCTTTCGTCTTTTGAAGAGAAAATCGTTATAACTGTCACTTGAAACGATTCAAATTTGTACTTAGCATTCTTCTTGTCATTCACACATTAAGAAAGCGAAAACAAATACATGCATGTGCATTTGCATTTACATTGCTTGTTGATTTTGATTTAGGATAGTGCATCTAGAGTGTGCTCTCTGCTCTATGTTGAAAGAATCCCGCTTCTCTTTCCTTCGTAGCTAGGATTTTCATTGCAAAAAGAAGATTAAACAATTGTTTATCATCTTAGATTGCATTTTAGGAATTGTATATCTACATCACGCGGTGAACCTGAAGGGCAAACTTCTTAAGAAAGATCAACTGTAAAATAAATTCAATGAACATAAAAACGCTTTGGAACCTAATGCACAACATTTAGAATTCTAGGCTAGAGACGTATTTCGGCGTCGTAAAGCCTGGTAACTATCACTTTCATCGTAGGTTGGGTGATTCCTCCTCTTTGAGATGACAAGTACCAATATGGACTTGTGCTCCCACGTACCGTCGAGTATATATTGGCAGACCACAATAGGCTATATCCATTATCCTTAGGAAGCCGTGTTTGTCGCCCTATCGATCGCAATGCACTGAACACAGCATTCGGTAAGATCGACTGTCGTACCGTAAAAAGTATTTTGTAGTTTTGCGATTGGTTTCGTAATCCCTCTGGCTAGATTTCCAAAGTAATCTCTTCCGTTCCTTTTTAGACTCCTTAAAGGAAAAGGTCCATCTGAGCACTTGTCACTTCAGGCTCATTAAAAATCGAAGGTGACTAGAGTCATCTTTAGCTTTTTCTCGACTCTTAAAAATTGAAAAAGCAAGTTGTGTCAAAGCATCTAAAATTTATTTTAATTGGAATAACGTCACTGTTCCCTCGTTGGTCTTAGGTTGAGAAAAATGGAGTCCACCAACCAAGGATTTCCCTTTGAGAGAAATCCTAGTCCTTTCTCCTCTCGGGGAAATGTTGGTGCACCTCATATGGCCACATTGTCCCTCCTAGGACTAACAATCGGCTTGCCAATATGGCTCTTCTCGACCTCTATCATTCAAACCACCGCAATTCCTGAGCAATCAAGTCAGCAACTAGATGATACTAGAGTGACCCCCCAACCTTCTACTTCACTTGATTCTACCTCCCCTCCTTCCTCTTCACTTGGTGAAGTTGGTAAAGCTAAAAACCAAGTAACTGAGAAGAAGAAGAAAGGGAAGGAGAAAAAGAAGAAGGAGCCAAAGGCGAAAAAGGGCAACCGTGCATCATCTAGCGAAAATCCACACACTACACCGTCCAAACCTAAATCTCCATGTGTCATTTGCAAAGGAGACCACTATCATCGAGATTGTCCTTGCATCCCTCGGATCTTAAGGGACTGTTCTCCTCGTTTGCACAATCCGGTGTCATCGACTTCTGACGATCATGATGAGAGTACATTGTCAACTAGCGAAAACAAAGTCTCTGGACAGAAAGGAAAATGTAAATTTCCTTGCAAACTGTGTCAAGGAAATTATGTCGTCCACCGTTGTCCCTTCCTGGACGAAGCTAAAAGAGTCTTGGATAACAGTCCTGCTTCACCGCTACGGCTTCCTCCTGGGTACAAGAAACTCTTTCCGAGTCCATCGCTAATTGAAAATACGACCGACACAACTTTGTGGTCAGTTGAAGCATCTACCATTGAAGATAAACCGTCTGAATCCATACCAGACGAAAGTCAAAAGGTTGAGGCGGCAGTCGACCCGGTCTTGTCTTCAGAAGGTCCATCTTCAGATGATACAGTCACCAAAGAGAATGAGAACGACACCGTTCAAATTCTTTTCGTAAACACAGACTCCGATGAACATGGGGGCAACTACTCGTTCCTTTACCGCAGGAAGGAAGTTCGTCAGGTCATATCCAGCCGTTTATTCGGTCCCACCTCCGAGCAACCTAGTCGTTTCCTTCGATTGGAATCTACTATGCAGACCCCGTTTACCGTCTAATGTACCATTCCGAATCATTGTACAAGCTTACAGAATGGTCATGGTCGGTACCATCCTAGATGAGGGGGCTTCTGTGAGTATCCTTTCCTCAATTTCTTGGAAAACGCTTGGTTCGCCATCGCTCTTGCCTGAGATGCGAAATCTAACAGGCTTCGACAAAGGAACCAGTCGACCGTTAGGGATCCTTCCAAGTTTGCTTATAACTTTGAGAGGGAAAACCGTGTATCTGAACGTAATGGTAGTCCAAAGACCTTTAGATTATAATCTTCTCCTTAGGCACGACTATGTTTATAGCATGGCAGCCATTGTCTCCTCACTCTTTCGAGTAATGTGTTTTCCGCATGAAGGCTGAGTAGTCCAGCTTGTAGACCAGCTTTCATTCCCCAGCTCACACATAGCTAATAGTCAATGTCATCCCTAACTAGTCTTTTCACGCAAGGAATGTCTCATAAATCTCCAGTCCGTCCACCTAGAGAACGCGAGTAATTCGGTGGCCATGACTGAAACCCCGGGGGCATGCACCCCAGTTTGCTTCGGCAGGGAAACTCTGGGTATAGGGTAGGATTCCGCAAAGGATATATGATTGGTCTGACACCTGTCCATATAGGAAGGTGGGATTAGACTGGAATAAGATACCCCCATTAGAAGGTAGGCCTTTTCCGATAGAACAAATGTTTTGTCTGCAAATTGAAGGGTAACCTGGAAACTCTACTTCACTATACCTGGGGACATGCAAACCTTTTTGCATGCAAGTGAAGAGCGGCCATTTATTTTCTTAGTTTGTTGATTCTCAGCCTTTTAAACTCGTAGGATTGGTCGTTCCTGATTTGCATAAAGAAAGGATTCGGAGCAAAGTTTCGAATGTTGCAAGCTCCTTAAAAATTGAACCTATCGATGAGACATCCCTATTATATGACTACCACGAGCAGTTTTACGCAAAGTTCAAGCTCGTTAAAAATTAAACCTAAGCAATGAGCACATGTTCCACCAGAGTTTAAGCTCATTAAAAAATGAACCAATATCTGGTAAATAACCATTGTGAATGCATTATCATCAGCTTTTGAGCCCTGGTCGTGTTCTTACCATCACCTCCACTCTATTTTAGCCGATCATATGCCTCCATTTGATTGTTTACCCTTTTGAGGAACAACTGCGAAGAGTGATTCTGTTAGCCATCCTTGTGACATTGCCGTGATTGGAAAATTCCAAACCTTACCTGGAATTAGCAGCTACCCAAAAATATCACTCGTTCATCAAAAACGAGTCTCCTTTAAGCTCCTTTCACCTGACTCGTAAAATATGAAAAGATTGCCGAGAAATTGGCCTCTCCAGCTCGTTAAAGCTATCGAAAGTGTTATCCCTCCTCTAGATTTTAATCTTTTTGGACCTAAGGGATTATTACACAAAAAGATCGAGCATTTGTCTTGTTCTGCTCGTTAAAACTATCGAAAATTCATCTTTTTTGTATTATTTTATACTTTTTCGGACTTAAGGGATTATAACGAAAAAGGATTACTAGAGTTTCCTTTTCGTACCTTTTCAGACTCTCTAAATTGAAAAAGGACCGAGCTGTCTTTGTCATTAAACTCGTTAAAACCAATAGCGACAAACTTGTCCATAGAGACAAGAACGAGTTTCACTGTCGCTAGGCTCGTTAAAACATAGCGATGGGTTTGCCCGAAGGGAAAATTATAGAACAAGCATATGTTATCCTCCTCAAGCTTGA
>APFE030402613.1:29314-71008 GCA_000404065.3 Pinus taeda
CTCTTGAACATGACACTTTCACTCCATCACCATGATTGAGTCGGGTTGGGTTATTCCGTTCACCGGTCATACTACCATTGGTCCATCGTACCATCCATATTTGGGGTTAACGTTACCAATCCATTTCAGTGTCGTCGATATGTTCAAAAGAAGTCGATCAGAGAATTCACCAACCCAGCTTGTGTCTCACCCACTGCAATACCTTCATGCTTCATTCTTTCATGACCGCCACCCTGAACCCTGTATCACTAGATTGTTTTCACCTCCACAAAATCATTTGCTCCATTTCGTGTCGTAGATGTGGGATTCATTAAGGCCCTCCTACGACGGGTTACTTCTTGTTGACGACAGCTCATTATCCAAGAAGTCGACCTAGGAACAACCCTTTCAGTACTTTGAAGCTTGCATGCCTCAATGGCAAGTTTCTTACTTCCGGCGACAGGTTTACATCAATGGCCTTCGACCGAAAGATTTTGCGTGGTGTTCGACGCCAAGTCCCATTTTCACACCTCGCGAATTGTACTACAGTACCTTGAGGGTCATCATTATTATCGGTGATTCTTCTCGCGCCTGTTAACAACTTACATCATTGGCTGGTAATTAGGCGATGTCTTTCCATGTTCAACTCCAGAACATTTTTCACATGGATCGACTTGTACTTCGGGCGAAGATTGAACAAGTTTGAAGACCCTAGATCTAGTTTCATCCATCCAGGCTGCGATATATTCAGGAAAATAAAGACATCAAATGTACGTCGTTGTTGCACAGATGATCATCCGAATCAAAGGATGATGGCTCTACCAGAATCATCAGTCTGCCATACAAACAGTTGTCTAACTTATGTACATGAAACTGAATTTATAAAGCTGAGCATAGGAATGCCCGCCTCAGCTAGATCATGAAAATGTTATGAAGATAAGGTATTGTATTGTATCTTATTACAGGTCGCCTTCCAGTTCAAAAAACCTCGGATCCTCATGATAAAGCATTTCACCCGACATCAAAAGATCTTCGACCTCATGCTTTAGGGGGCAACTGGTTATAGACATATTTGGGCACTGCAACCCCAATCACATATGTCCATAAACCAAGGGCTTCTAAGTCCCTAAAAGTGTTGTTTCATGCCCTAAAGGAACAAGGTCAGCTGATTACATCATCTGCTAGAAGTTCTCCACAAAAAACTGCTCAGAACTGGTCAAAACTGGACCATATAGAGTGCCCAGTGCTAAAGGTGCGATGCATCTCACCTGCTCAATGCAAAAAGTGCGATGCATACTGTAAACCCCTTCTGTAGGGTGCGATGGGCGAGAGTAGACAAATGGCAGAGACAGTTTGCAAGGTGGATGATCATGGAATCTTCCAGAAACTTCTCCTGTGACACTTGCCTCTTTGAATTCGCCCAGGGATGAGTAAGAGATCATCAATCTCCAAGTGGAACCAGGAACTATCAGAGAGAAGACACTAATCAAAATCCCAGAAGCTGACTCACCCCCCTGCAATCATCTATATATGGATCCTCATCCCAGAGATCCAGAGGCTGGAATCTTGTATCTTGTAAGGAAGTGTTGTCGGTTTCTTGGTGGAAGATCATAGTGTTGGGTGATTTAAGCTTTTCATGAGGCGAAGAAGGGCTTTCATGCTAGGAGGATGACGCTGGGTCAGATAAATGGGTTGTAATCCTCTCTTCTAATCTTTATATCAATAAAGCTATTCAAGTTTTCCTCCACATTCTTGTATGTTTGATGATATATGCATTTGTGTTGTCAATATATATCTGGTCCTATATTGTTTATGATAGTAGATCTCTGCACTTTGAAGGTATTATGCTACTTTAACTTTACAGGTACTCTTTGAAGCGGAGTGATCAAGGAAGGAGCGGCAAAGACCTGTCAGAGAGGAGGAACAAGCAAGGAACCGAGCGAAAGATTGAGGTTGGTATCTTTGCTCCTCCCCTATCTACTTCTCGTAAAGGAAAACGAAAGTAACTTTAATCTGTTTGTTTCTAAGATAGCTACCCGTCTTAGTGGGACTAGCAGCTCTGCATAGACACTAGATTTCCCGATAACACCCTCTTTGTGCAACATTGGTCAAGTATCTTGCCCAAACTTGGATTATGATGTAGGTGTTCTACCACATGACTCTTGAGGGTCATTGTTGGGAAGATCAGTAGGAAATAGGATGGATTGAGATGTGCTCCCTTATATCACGTATTCTCGAAATGGGGTCGTAGATGTTTAGCTCCCCCGTGAGATTCTGGTTTGAGATGTGACCCCCATTGTGGTTCTAGGTTGAGATATCCTCCTTGATGATATGTTCTTCGATGATGATGTGGGTCATAGAATTGGCTCCCCGCCGATGTTTCCTCGGTGGTAACATTGGGCTCCCCGTTGGCAGAGATTTCGGGTGGTAGCAGTGGCTCCCTGATGAATATAGGGTGGTAGCTTAGGCTCCCCTCCGATGTCAAATTCTACTTTTTTTTAGATTCAAGAATGTTCAGCATATGAGCGAGAACAATCAAAAGGTAAGCAGGAATAAGCAAGAAATGAATCGATATAATCAGCGATGATACGTAATGATGAGATATTTGAGATTGGATATGATTTGATAAGAGGATACACATGACAAGTTGTAGGTGAAATTCTTCTTTGTTGAGAGGGAGTGTTAAAATAGGAAACTAGGTCAAATTCCAGTTTGGACAGCTCTTTTGATGGAGATGATGATTACATTGAATTCCTCTTTTCAAGAGGACCAAAATCGACCTAAAGATCATCTAATTTGGACAAGGGAAAGTGTATTTTTGAATTATGATCCCACATGTGCATATTTGATCAGGTCAATCGTAAAGCAAATTAGACACCCTTGGAAGGCTATAAATACAAGTGACCCCTACCTCATTTGCACATCATCATGAGACACTCTTCTTTCTTGGTTTTCGCTCACACAAATCTGAGGCATGTCTGCAGAGGAATGGGTTTGCTCAAAGATGAAATTGCAGGGTCCGAAGCTCGCATCTCTATTTTAGGGTTTTGGGCCTCAGTCACAAGCATGACACAGGAATATCTCAACCACAGTCGCTCGCTAACCAGCTCATCTATGCGGCCAAAGCATCTCAGTCTTATGCACAACTCGTCCTCCATGCAATTAGCATCTACGGTTTCAGAATCACAGTCGTGGGCTCTCCAAAGGCAAAATTTGACCACATTCATTAGCTTATAGGCTCAAGGGAGCAACTCGACGTTTCTAATTGCACACATGACTACTCCTCGATGCGACATAGACGTAAATGTTGTTTTTTCAGTTATCCGAAGTTTTCGCTCATTGACTGCAGTGTTAGGTAGTTGACTTCAAACAGTGATAGTCCATTACAAGCTTCAAAATCAGGGTTTTTACTATGAGCATTGTTGGGTTCATTTCATACTTGTTGTTTAGTTGATTTTTGTTGAATAGTTGCATGGATGAATATATGGATCATTGTGCTCTCTTTTGCTGAATCATTCAATGACACTCTAATAAGAAGAAGAAATTGAAAGGGTTTTCCCCATAGTGGGTTTTACCCTGGTCTCCGACTAATCCCGGTGTCTCTATGCGTCAATGCTTTTCTTCTATTGTTCCTTTATGTTTCGTTACATTGATGATGATGATATTGTTCTTACATAATTGCATATGTTGTTGAATAATGATGTAAATCTGAATAATGTTATGATGTCATGGGGTAAATTTAATGTGTTAATGAAGAAATGAATTATGAAATTATCAAAGCAAAGAACAATATACATTAGAAAACAAGATCTTGTTGCATTAAGTAGAGTTGAAGCAGAATACATTGACGCATGTGAAGTAGGAAAGGACACTGTGTGGTTAAGAAAACTTTGTCATATGTCTTTGGGAAGCGTATGGATCCTATTGTCGTAAATTGTGATAATCAAAGCAGCATCAAGATGTTTGAAGATCTTGTATTCCATGCAAGGACAAAGCATATCAACAACAAGTACCACTACATTAGGAGCTTGGTAAAAGATGGGGTCGTAAAACTACAATATATTTTGACAGACACACAGGCAGTTGATGTACTAACAAAGTCTCCTTAGAATAAGAAGTTTGAATATTTTAGAAGCATACTTGGGTTGGTCGATACTACAAATTTAGTTGATAGTGAGAGATCTAATGGCAGATGCTTGGGAGGACATTTGGTTGGCCTGTGTGTTGATGTCTATATCCCAAAGAGGGAGGGTGGCATTCAACTTTGGAGCTCTGACCTTGGATACGCACCTAGATCCCTGGGTCGATGGTTAGTTAGTAAGCCTAATGGTACCTAGACTCGTTGAAAGCTCTAGTCCATCTTACACCCACCCGAATAGATTACCCTGGTCAGGAATGTATTCCGTAGCACTAAGTGTGCTAGAACTCTTCATAGTACATGTCATTTTGAAACCTTTCATGTACTTGTTTCTATGTGTAAAATGTAACTACGAATACCTCCCTAGTTAAGAGGGAGTGTTGAAGAATGTAACTAGCTTCGGTCTTCATAATTGTACTTGTCAAAAGAAAATTTTATTATTAAAGAAATGACTTATTAAAGCACGGGTTTCATGCTTGGGTCAATGTTTTCTAGGTGAAAGTCCCCATTGAGGACTTCTAGGTTTTGTATTGAGTCATTAGAGTCATTGTAATTATTATTAGACCATTCCTGGGCTTTAGTATCATGTAAAAAGAATTATTTTTAAGTCAAAAAGAAAATTTGTCACCTCCACACCAATTCAACCCTGCCCTCAACAAGTCGGCTTGGATTAGGGCAATTTGACCTCACAATAAGCCTATATATTCAGCAGTTCGACTTCATTTGGAGAGCATCATCATCAAGTTCGATCTCTAAGAAGCAGTAGCTGGAAAAGAGTGTGAAGTTGAAGGAGAAGGAGAGAAGCTAGGAAGAGGAAAATCAAGTTTTTGGGCTACCTTTCTCTCACACATGTGAAGATATTGAGTTGAAGTTGGGGCTGAAATTTTGTCTTTGTTGCAAGGCCGAAGTTCTGAAGCTGGGGACCGAAAATCTTATGTTAGGGCTGAAATTCTAATCTGAAGCTACACCTTGAACCGTTGACACTTGGAAGGCCGAGAAAGGACATCTACAAGGAGGAAGAGTGGACTTGGTGGTTGGAAGAGGTCTTTGTCTAGGTCTAAGGAGTTTGGAAGTGTCTCATCTTGAATTGAATTATTGAAGGAAGAGTTCTTGACTGGGTTTTCCTCTTATAGGGGTTTTTCCCTGACTGTGCACCTATATCTTGTGTCTCTTGTTCTTTTGATCTTCACATATACATAATTTGGTAATTGCTTGATGAAAGATAAACTAATAAAGAAGTAAAAGTGGCCAACATACTTCACAAGTCATTATCAAGATATAGGAATCAAACCCTATATTTACTAGCATTGATTTCTCAACATGATACATGCAAATTGGTCAGCTGGAGATGCAAGCATTTCTAAAGTTGCAGGAGTACCTGTGAGCAGCAGAAGAGGTAGCAAAGGGCCTATACGTAGACTGAAAGGGCTAAGTTGAGCACTCCTTTAGCAAGTACTTCAAGAGTATCTTGTTCAAGGGTAGATTGATGATCATAAGTTTTTGACATCAAGCCCTAGTTGTTCTTGTATCAAGACTAAGTATAAAGGCCATGATCCCTAGTATGGGAGCCCTATGTTTGTTGTATTAAAGATTGTAAGGTAACAATTTTTGGGTTGAAAATGTTTTGTGTTGATTTTGGGTAGCATCGGATGTGCTCTAGCTCCGAAATTTTGTGGAGGGGCTAGAATACATGAGATCTCCAAGACCCAAAAATCATTTGGAGAAATTCCACTCGGATGAGAAGTTATTAAAATAATAAATATTTTTAATGGGTATAGGAGTTATTCATTTCAGAGGCAAAGGAATAGCTGAAGGAGTGACGCAGAGCCAGAGAAGTGACGCAGAGGCTCACGCAGTGCCTTCGTCGGCATTTCGAGCCTACAGAGGGTGACACAGAACCTGATAAGAGCTCACGCAATGATTATGTCAGCTTTCTAGGCCAGCGCAAAGCCTGAGAGGCTCAAAACAGTCAGTTGTCGGGGCTCGAGGAGTAGATCAGATTCGATCAGTGGAGCTGGTGGAACAATGTTGCTATTGGTGCAGAACAGTGTCTGTGGAGATAGAGCCATGGTAGCGGGAGTCACTGCCTTGACAGATTTCTAGCCGAAGAAATCTAGATCCGGGTTGCTACAACAAAGGAGGATTAGAGAGGAGTGATTTGACATTTGGCAGGAGGATTTTCGTGAAGGAAATCAGGACTCAGTGGGAGTCTAGAGGAGCTTGTTCCTTAGAGGGTTTCTTGTGCCAAAGAAATCCAGATCCGAGTCTTGCTAGATTAGCAGCAGGAGAGGGAGAAGAGAACCAGCCTTGTATTTTTTTAGCAGAGATGGCAGTCAATCGACTGAGGGATCAAGACAAAATTGATGGAGCATCCAATTTTGTCATCTGAAAGGCTAGGATCCTGGAAATCCTAGACAAACATCGCATCAAGGACTATGCCTTGAAAGTAGTTGTTCCGATCGACGTTGATCCGCTGCAGAAGTACGAGGCCCAGGCAAAGGTGAAGGCTAAATACATGATTCTAGACGAGGTCAAAGATGATCTGGTCCCACACATTGCTAAGAAGGACATAGCAAGGGAGATATGGGAAACATTGACCACCTTGTACTAGAGCACTTCCGTCCAACGTAAGATGCTATTAGAAAATCAGCTGAGACAGTACTAGATGCAGAAGGGAGAAGAGATCGATCCCTTCCTCCTCAAGTTGCAAGGGATTCGCGACCAATTGAATTCTGTAGGGTCTACACCAGATCCTAAGTTCATGGTCAGGACTACCCTGAATACAGTCACCGAGGACTGGGAGACATTTGTCCAAAGTATCTTGGGCAGAGCGACTCTCCCCAGATGGGAGGAGATGTGGGTAGCTCTTCGACAAGAAAAGATCAAGAGGTTGACCAAGGTAGGGAGTAGTGGCAAAGGAGCCCGGGTCAAAAAGGAAGAGGAGGAGGATGCAACTCTCACATCATCAGGACAACAAGGGCAACAAAAGAGAAAGAAGAAAGATATTTCTAAGGTCAGATGCTTCAAGTGTGGGGAACTTGGACTTTTCGCCACTCGGTGCCCCCTGAAGAAGGGCAAGGAGGAGGCTTCTAACTCGAAGGCTACTCCAGCAAAGGCTAACAGTGTTAAAATTGGCAACTAGGGACAAACTCCATGTGAGTCATCTTATTAATGGTAGCTAATATTTTTCTTGGATCCCTCTCATCGAGAGGTGTAGGATGTATCTAAAGATCATCCGATTCCAATAAGTATTCATGGAGTTATGAATTTATTTGTGTTATAAGACAATTCGTCAAGGTCGGCCACCAAATAAATAACACCCACATGTGGCCAGCAATTAAATAACACCCACATGTGCTCAATGTTTTAGTATAAAAGGAGATGACTTGAGTCATTTCACACACACTTGTCTCTTGATTTCTCTCCACTAGTTTTGGGTTTTAGTGTGAGAGAAATCTAGGAGGACGTAGCCCTAAGACGTAGGAAGAAAGGAGGCTTAACAATCTTCCCTAGCCGCAGTCCTAAAGAAGTCCTAACGCTGTCCTAAAGAAGCCCTAGACATAGTCCTAAAGAAGCCCTAACATTGTCCTAAAGAAGCCCTAGATGTAGTCCTAAGGAAGCCCTAGACATTATCCTAAGGAAGCCCTAGCCATAGTCCTAAGGAAGCCCTAGCTATAGTCCTATAATACCCTAGACGTAGTCATCTAAATGAGGTCTGTTCACACTAGGGTAGGCCGCATTTCATAAGGTAAATTCTAGGCTCGATTTGAGGACAATTAGGGACTATTTCTACCCTAACCAGTCCCAGAAATTACGGCAGTAATGAAGTGACAAACAACAACGTTTGTATGGTGTGTTGACAGCAAAGGAAGATGGGATAGCAAGGTCACATGGTGTAGCAAAGGAAGATGGGACAGCAAGGTCACATGGTGCTACAAAGGAATATGGGACAACAAGGTCACATATTGCTGCAAACGCAAATGGGACAACAAGAAATCATAGGAGCAACAGTCACTAACAATGGGACAACAATGCTAGGAATGTGATAGCGAGGTGACCCATGAAGTTTGAATGCATAATAGTGCAACAAGATGCATGGGCAGCATGATAGCAACAATGTTACAATGACAACATGATAGCAACAAAGGCATGCTAACAATGAAACAGTAGGGTGGCAAGAATGATGCAGCAAACACATGGGGCAGTATGGCAAACATGGTGCAGCAATGGCACATGATGGTTCATGATGCAGTACAACGATGGGTATAGTCATGATTGATGAAGCATGATGCAGCATAGTGATGATGGGTGCAACATGGTGCAGCACAATGAGGTGCAGCATGATGATGAGAAGTAGCACAATGATAGGTGCAGCATGGTGATGGAGTAACCTAGGAGAATCAATTGAAGCAGCATGTCTTCAATTGAGTTCAACTACCTCATGTATCATCTACTTAGAGATGATCTATGCTCTTATTTAGATAAGTCAAAGTGTTGACTTTTGTTGTAAATGTACTCTCTCTCTCTCTCTGTTGAACTATTGAAGAACATATAAGAAGAATTGATCAAGCGTTTCCCCACATTGGGGTTTGTCCATGGCTAGCGCCACATCTTTGTGTCCTCTTGTCTTGGCTTGTCTTCTGCGATCTATGTTTATGTTATTATCTGCAATTTACTTTAATGCTGATGTGATTGCTAATCTGGGAAAGATATTGAGCTAACTGTGAAAATTGAAATAAATTGCTCTAAGCATAGAACATACCTAAACTTAACATGGTATCAGAGGTGAGGTGAAGACAAATCCCAAGCAAGAGTGAAAGAGCAATCACCGAAGAGAGTTGGGAAAGGACAAAAGGATCAATGGATTCCTCATCCCTCTTCAAATTCACCAATAGTGAAGTCGAAGCAGAGAACGTTATCAGTACGGCGCAACGGAAGCTTCTGATGGCCTACCTAAAGATCACTTCAATGGGAAGTCTGGATCTAAGGGAGGAAGGAAAGGAAATGCCTTGTTTGTAATAAGTTCGGCCATTATGCGAAGGAGTGTCCAAATGGTAGGGACACATCACTTGATGATGATAACAATCATTCCAAGGACATCTTCAATAATCAAAGGAATGATAGGTAATGCAGGTCATTAGGGAAATAGCCGACTCTTCAAAGAAAGCAAGGAACCACATGTATCAAGAATCAAATGTTGTTTCTAATGAGATAAAGAAGTGTTATCTTATATTGGCCCTCTCCTTCAGACTCTTTGGGAATTTGGTTTATTGATTGTAGTGCTTCAAGGCACTTCATCGGATAGAAGGGTGCTCTCTCTAATGTGGTAGAGAGGGAAACAATTGTGGGATTATACTTGGAGTCAATGCCACCTATCCCGAAAAGTGTGTAGGGAATGTTACCCCTTAATTGAATGAGGGTAACTCGATTCATTTACCAGAATCTCTTTTTATGTACTTGATCACAAGAACCTGGTGTCCATTTCGGCAATGGAAGTCAAAGGTTATAGAGTGACATTCATCGATGGAAAGGTACGTGTTTGAAAATGGAATTTTCAAAGATGCTTTTGAGTTCAGGGTTGGAAGTTTGTATCAAGTTGTAGGATGGTCCATTGGGGACCATGTCAGTTGACACATCTCATCTATAGCATCAGAGATCTACTTATGGGGCCCTACCCGATGTGAGTCAGATGGTGACAAGGATGCCTAAATTCAAGAAGAGCATGATGGTACATGTCTAAAATGTACCGAAGGAAAATATTACAAGGGGACCATTCCCCCCATGTAGTAGGTCCACAGGTTTGGAACAACCCGAGGGGTTTGAGATTCATGATTGGGAATTTCATGTATGTAGGTGGAAGAAAGCCCTTTATGGCTTGAAGCCAACACCTCGGGCTTAATATGAGAGGATTGATAGCTATTTGATGAAGCTGAGATTCATTAGGAGTGAAGTCGATCCAAACCATTGCTTGAAGGTTGTGGATGATAGACCTCTCATACCGACTCCTTCCGAGGACGACCTCTTTTTGATAGATGTAGACCCTTTCAGTTACAAAAGTAAGAGGGAGTTGGTTTCCAGATTTGGAGTGGTAAACTACAAGCCCATGACTAGCTCGAGGATCTTAGATTTTAGAAGTTATGTGGTAGTAATGCCAGACCAGATTTGGGAAATGCCTCTGAGTTTCATAAACTCATTCACGTTGATGTTCTTGGTGAACTTCCATCAAGGCATATGTTTGCAATTAGCATGATGAGCTCATATACGGTTGAGCCTCATCACTCACATTGGATTGGTGCCAAGAATCTTCTAAGATATCTTCAGGGCACAATCTCTCATGGATTGAGATACACTGCCGGAAATGTGAAGCTACATGATTATTCAAATGTTGACTGGGCAGGCAGTGTGGAGGCTCGCAAGATCACTTCTGAGTGTTGGTTGTCTTTGCGTTCTTCTTTGATATCATGGATGAGCAGGAAGCATAAGTCGGTTGCTATAAGCACCTCTGAGACCGAATACATAGCTACGAGTACAATCTTGTTTGAAGCTGCCTGGTTTTGGAAGCTCTTTAGTGCGCTGTTTATACACATGATGGATACCACCGTGATCTTCTGTGTCAACCAGGGGGGGATTTGACTGTTGAGGAATCCCGTATTCTATGATTGCTCCAGCATATAGACATCAAATACTACCTTATCTAGGATATGGTACATCAATGAGCGAGAAGGCTCCATCACATTGAGACTAATGTATAGGTCACAAACATTCTATCGAAGCCCCGGGGAAAGGTCAAATTTGTGACTTTCTCGAACGACTTGGAGTCATTGAGAGACCCTCTTATGAGGGTCCTACATGATGCATGCATTGAGCTCTGGGAGCTCCGAGGGGCTTGGGGTACTTCTTGGAGCAACAAGCGACCATAAGGCAACTCACCCTCCCCTAATGGTGCATTGTGTACAGGGTGAATGGTTCAACCTTCCCCTGTGATACCCTGTGGCGACTTATGGATGAGATGAGTGGTTCTCATGTCAAGGCATCCTACCCATGTAGTCTGGGACTCATGGGAAGTACCTCTCATCTGGCCAATGATAGGGAAATGGGGTTAGGGACCATAATAGTACTATCGATGGACACATCATTGTATCTATTGTACTCCCTATGCTAGGATGACTTCCATTGATTTGGGATCAATGAAACTGATCTGGAATCAGTATGAGTGGTTTGAGACACTCTCTTGTTGTATTGACCTGGGATCAATGAAACTGATCTAGGATCAGTATGAGTGGCTTGAGACACTCTCTTGTGATATTGATATGGGATCAATGAAACTTATCTGGGATCAGTATGAGTGGTTTGAGAAAATCTCTTTTGATATTGATTTGGGATCAATTGGAACTGACTTCGGGTCAGTAAGAGCGATATGACTCACTCTCTTGGAATCGATCTGGGATCAGTAAGAGTGGTATGACACAATCTCTTCATATGGAACTGACTTTGGGTCAGTAGAGAATGGTATGAGACATTCTCGATCAATTCTTCTTCTTCATGGTTCAGCAGAGCAGTGCAGGGCACTGAGGGCAGAGATGGTAAAGTCTGGCAGATGGATCAGCGGATGGAGTTCTCACTAGTTGAGAGGGAGTGTTAAAATTGGCAACTAGGGAAAAACTCCATGTGGGTCATCTTATTAATGGCAGCTGATATTTTTCTTGGATCCCTCTCATCGAGAGGTGTAGGATTGATCTAAAGATCATCCGATTCTGATAAGCATTCATGGAGTTATGAATTTATTTGTGTTATAAGACAATTCGTCAAGGTCGGCCAACAACTAAATAACACCCACATGTGCTCAAAGTTTTAGTATAAAAGGAGATGACTTGATAGTCATTTAAAACACAATTCTCTCTTGATTTATCTCCACTTGTTTTGGGTTTTAGTGTGAGAGAAATCTAGGAGGAAGTAACCATAAGGCGCAGGAGGAAAGGAAGCTTAACAATCTGCCCTAGCCACAGTAAAAAAGAAGCCCTAACACTGTCCTAAAGAAGTCCTAGACACAGTCTTAAAGAAGCCCTAATGTTGTCCTAAAGAAGTCCTAGACGCAGTCCTAAAGAAGCCTTAACGTTGTCTTAAAGAAGCCCTAGACACAGTCCTAAGGAAGCCCTAGACGATATCCTAAGGAAGCCCTAGCCGCAGTCCTAAGGAAGCCCTAGCTGCAATCCTAGAATACCCTAGACGCAGTCATCTAAATGAGGTATGTTCACACTAGGGTGGGGAACATTTCATAAGGGAAATTCTGGGCCAGATTTGAGGACGCTTAGGGACTGTTGTGTGCCCTAACCAGTCCCAAAATTACAGCAGTAATGAAGTGACAAACAACAACGTTTGTATGGTGTGTTGGCAGCAAAGGAAAATGGGACAACAAGGTCACATGGTGCAGCAAAGGAAGATGGGACAGCAAAGTCACATGGTGCTGCAAACACAAATGGGACAACAAGCAATCATAGGAGCAGCAGTCACTAACAGTGGGACAACAATGCTAGGAATGTGACAACAAGGTGATCCATGAAGTTTGAATGCATGATAATGCAGCAAGATGCATGCGCAACATGATAGCAATGATGGCATGATAGCAGCAATGTTACAATGATGGCATGGTACAACAACGTAACAATGGGTCAGTGGCAAAGGCATGCTAACAACAAAACAACATGGTGCAGCAAGCACATGGGACGGTATGGCAAACATGGTGTCGCAATGGCACATGATGGTACATGATGCAGTACAGCGATGGGTATAGTCATGATTGATGAAGCATGATGAGATGCAGCATAATGATGATGGGTGCAACATGGTGCAGAACAGTGAGGTGCAGCATGATGATGAGCAGCAACGCAATGATAGGTGCAGCATGGTGATGGAGTAACCTGGGAGAATCAGTTGAAGCAGCACGTCTTCAACTAAGTTCAACTACCTCATGTATCATCTACTTAGTGATGATCTATGCTCTTATTTAAATAAGTCGAAGTGTTGACTTCTATTGTAAATGTACTATCTCTCTCTCCCTCTATGCTGAACTATTGAAGAACATATAAGAAGAATTGATCAATGGTTTCCCCACATTGGGGTTTGTCCCTGGCTAGCACCATATCTTGTGTCCTCTTGTCTTGGCTTGTCTTCTGCGATCTATGTTTATGTTCTATCTGCAATTTACTTTAATATTGATGTGATTGCTAATCTGGGAAAGATATTGAACTATCTGTGAAAATTGAAATAAATTGCTCTAAGCATAGAACAAACCTAAAATTAACAGACAGCGAAGGCGAGGATGACGGCTGTGCCATGAGTGCTCATGTGCCTCTGGAGAAGAGGTGAGGCGACATGGAGTTGTAGTCGAGAGGATTACATGAGGGGAAGGATCCTTGAGGTGCCCAAACTCTTGGATCACATACGGCTATAGGAGCCCTTAACGACAATAGCAAAATGATAGGTATCGATTGGAGCGAAGTGTGATGGAGCAATAGTGGCAGAGCTAGAGTGTCAAAGTCTGAGGCAACGCAGTGGATGTTGTAGCAGTGAGAGAGGCACAGAGCAGTTTGCAGCAGTGCAGTAGCAACAGAGGGTCAGTCAACACAGATTAACAACAGAGGTAGCTTCAATGTCACGAGGCATCCATACTGACTGGCATGTCAGCTTTTAGGTGAAGTTTCAGTTGCTTACTTGATAACAAGTAAGTTGCAGTGCAGCAGTTAGCAGTGGCAGTGCTATGGGCATCATTTTGGGAGGGCACTGTAATACAAATGTAGCAGTGGCAGTGGAAGATTCATGGGCAGCAGTACAGGAAGCAGCAGTGCAGTGGATGAAGGGCATCAGGCCAAGCATCAGCAGCACAGAGGACTGATGCAGTGGATCAGTGTAGTACTTATGTTGAGAAATGTTACTAGAGCACATTCCTTGCTAAGAGGGAGTGTTGATTTTGGGTAGCATCGAATGTGCTCTAGCTCTGAAATTTTGTGCAGGGGCTAGACTACATGAGATCTCCAAGACCCATAAATGGTTTGGAGAAATTCCACCCAGATGAGGAGTTATTAAAATAATGTGTAGTGGATCAGTGTAGTATTGATGTTGAAAAGTGTTACTAGAGCACATTCCTTGCTAGGAGGGAGTGTTGATTTTGGGTAGCATTGTATGTGCTCTAGCTTCGAAATTTTGTGGAGGGGCTAGAATACATGAGATCTACAAGACCCAGAAATGGTTTGGAGAACACCCGGATGAGGAGTTATTAAAATAATTAATATTTTTAATGGGTTCCAAAGTCTAAACTTAGGAAAGTAAAAATATTAATGGGTATTAATAAGAACATGGGTGAGAAACTTCTAAGTGACGAGGATCAAGTCTGTTTTAATCGTAGCCGTTTATTAGGTTCTTAATCTCGGTCATTGATTCATCAACAAGAAAAGTATAAGAGGAGGATTGAGGGTCAGTTGCAGATACACTGGAGAGATCATTCAATTCATTTTTTTTCTAGGGTGAGGTTTGCTGAGAAAATCGAACAAGCGATCTGTAGCAGTGAGAGGGGCAGTAGCAGAGAGTTGGATTGGAAGGGAGTTCCGAGCCAACGAGTACCAGACAGAGAGGTAGCAGTAGCATCAGAGAGGCAGCGCAGAGACCTACACAACTGAGGAAGGGGCTCATGCAAAGCTGATGTAGGCCAAGAGGCTTCTTGCAGTGGCAGTGCGAGATAATCGATGGAAGTTCGAAATTTTGCTCGGAGTTCGATGTTCTGAGCCGGGAGGGCTAAAGTTGAAGCTTCTAAGGGAAAATCAACCAGCAGAGAAGTGACACAGTCTCCCAGAGGCAAGACATTGGCCCATACAGAGCAGATTGTGCTGGGATTTTCGCAGTGCTATCCAGACTCAGTGATTCAGTGGATCAGTGGAGACTTGGAGAACGAAGTAAACTCTCATATGTATTCTTGCTGCGTAATATCTCTGAAAGGCTAGCTGGTGTGAGAGGCAACCTATTGTACTCAGATTATGCTTGCTTAATACAAACCCTCTATATGCTGCACTAGTTTTCCTGAATTGGGTTTTTCCAGGGATGATTGTCCAAAAATAATGGTGTCCCTAGTGTATTTGTCTCATTCTATTTCAGTGCATGATCTGTATGTATGTGTAGTCTGCAATAGTGTTTTCATCGCTATTTAAATAATTAAATAACTTTTTGAATGTAAAAACAAGTAAGAGATGATAAACCAGTGATTGCAGTAGGATTTTTGATGTGTAGATTAAAAAATTTTCACATTGTGTACTACATTGAAACCCTACTATACATTTTCCGTTGTGCAAAGTGCTTGTGTTGTGGCATTTTGGTGTGTTTTGGATCGTGCCTTAGACATAAACCTGATTCTGCAGTGCCGAGGAAAAATCAACATGGTATCAGAGCTACTTTGAAGGGACAGTTGAATCAGAGTGTGCACAGTGTACAACTAAAGAGGGAGGTGGTTGCCTTGTTATTGAAGGACTAATAGCAATGGCGAAGTTGGCTATTGGTTTACGATATAAGGATAGGTTGGATGGGTTGTCCAACTATAGTCCTTGGATGTAATATTCACTCTAAATAAAATTCTACTAAAAATGAATTCTAAAATTTTGCAATTTTGGTGATGAATAAATTTTGGGTCAAAACTTAGGAAAAGTGGAATGTGGGGACCACTCCAAGGGGGAATTTGACTTGGAGGGAAGGAGGAGAGAGAAGGAGGTCAAATTGTGTGGCCCACAAGGAGGAAGGAGGGCCAACAATTATAAATAGAAGGGGAGGCCTCCATTTTTGGGACTTTAGGCCATTCTTAGAATTGAACCATAGTTTTTTTATGCTGCTCAGCCAAGTCAACTAGTGTTGCTTAGCACAATTATTTTCGGGTGGGAATCTCACCTCCTTCTCCAATAGACTTTGAGTGCCACTCAAGGGGATTTCATCTCTATCATTGCAAAGTTGTTCCAGAGACAATTGCAAGGAGAATTCGTCCCATTTGTGAGTAGATTGGGTGCAGAAGAAGAACTCGCACTCCTTGGGAGAGATAGCTATAGGGTAGATCCAGTTCCAGGAATTTGAGGAGATTCTCTCTTGGAATTTCACTAGAGGAATGTGGGAGTTTGCAGGCTAAATTTGTGAGTAGATTGGGTGCAGAAGAAGAACTCGCACTCCTTGGGAGAGATAGCTATAGGGTAGATCTAATTCCAGGAATTTGAGGAGATTCTCTCTTGGAATTTCACTAGAGGAATGTGCGAGTTTGGGGGGAATTTTGAGGGTGTAATTATGCATTATGGGCATGCACAGAGGGTCATTGGCAAGGCCTACACAGGAGTCATAGGAAGGAGAATTTGTGGTGGAAAGGGGCTGGAGAAAATAGAGAGAAAGTTAGGGAGAAATTCGCAAAGATTTTGGGCAGGCCCTTTAGGGAATTTTGGGAGCTCCCTTCAGCAGTTTTCCAGTGGTGCATACCAGAGAAAAGACTAGGAAATTCGCTCTAATTTGTGGGTTTTCTAGAGGGTCGGAGTTTGGATAAAAGCTTTATGGATTTTGTTTATCTTGGTGGGGAACACTACAACTGAAGCTTCAGAATTTTCAGAGCATTTTGGCGGGCAGAAATTCTATTTCTCACCTAGTAGCAGTAGCAATAAAATTCTAGGCCAACGTAGATTATGGATTGGAGCCTAATCAACACTTGGGAAGCATAGATTCCACCTATGTTTGGCTTTGCTCACTGTAGTAACCTCAGGTTCATCTATTCCTATCTATTGTACTCCATTTCCATCATTATAATAAAATGGCTTAGTATTTTGGTGCAAATTTTTGGTGTGGCTGATATTTTTGGTGGTGTGTTTATTTCAGGTTGCATGTTCATTGTTTTTCTTATGTTATCACTTAATATTTCCACTAGGAATATTACAATGGTATCAAAGCAGTCATTTGGCCAACTGTTGGGAAAAACCCTTTTCTATGACCCCAGAAGACAAGCAGAACATAACCTACCAAGGGTAGAGATACAAGAGCAAAGAAAGGGAATTGCATATCAGCACCGATCTGGAGGTTCCTGAGTAGGAGATAGACGAGACAAACATAGGAAATACCAATAAAGAGGATGCAACCTTCCAAAGCCTTTTGAATGTTATGAATGAGTTGGCTCAAGGGAAAAGGGAGATGGTGCAGGGGCAAAGTGAGATGTTGGTTGAGATGAGACAACAATATCGTAACAAGGGCGGCCATGGGGAGTTCATTATAGGAGAGGGATAAGGCACATCCCATCATGATGACAGTACCAACCCACAGAGCCATCCCCACAGTTAAATTAAACCATCGAGGTCTACTACGCCCACATTTCTGACTGCAGGGGCTTGAGGGCAGCCAGATATGGATGAGATGCCCTTAAGGGATTATTTCTGTGTCTATCAGACTATGCGAACAAAATTTTGTGATGCTATAACCTTCTGGGATTTTTGCCAACTCAAGCATGGAATAAAGGAAAAGGGACCATCAGAACATTTGCGCATAATTCTGATTTACAGCGCACAGTTGGGTGGTTATTCCTTCCTACTTTTGATGGCTCTTTTAAATGCACCGCTAGGGCATGGGTGGAAAATCTAGACACCTATTTTCACCTTAACCAGATGACAGAAGTGGAGGCAATTAAGGTAGCTACTTTGCACTTGGAGGGAGACACTCATGACTAGTGGTACCATGGGTTGTCAACATTGGGGCATGTTGGAGTAACCTCTTATGAGGAATTCACTAGGAAGGTGTTGGAGCATTTTGACCTAAGAGACCCTGAGGCACACTTCAGAGTGTTGACCCAGCTCAAGCAGACAGGCAATGTAGAGAAATACATAGCAAAATTCTTGAGGGTGTCAGTGAGGTGCCAAATCTGTCAAAGACCAAGAGACTCTTCCTATTTGTGGAGGGCTGAGCTGAGCCCTTGTGTGGGCTAGTGAGTTCGAACAGACCTACTACTATGCTCCAAGATGCAATGAGCAGAACACGGGACTTGTGGGGTGCAATCCCCAAGACTAGACCCCCAGTATCCACAAGACCTACCTTTCCACAAAAGGGTAGATATACCAGACCCCCACCGTACAAGGACATGCTAGGGGGTGGGAAGTTGGATGATGAGACAGGAGAGACCTTCGTAGGAGACAGTTGTGTTTCATGTGCCAGGAGCCATGGGCACCAGGGCACAAGTGCACCGAGGACAAGGCCCATTACATAGAGGTGTTTTTAGATAGTGAGTCAAAGGGTGATGTGGAGCAGGAGGCAAGGGGAGATGATGGAGAGCTACAGGTTACTGGAGGAGGAGGAGGACCACCTCCACCACCCCACCTGGAGGAGCCCCTTTCTTACCCACAGCGGGAAGTTATTGCTTCACTTCGGGGAGTGTCGAAGTACCTGACATTGAGGATTAGAGGCACAGTGCAGGGACAACATGTATCAGTGCTAGTGGACAATGGGGCTACCCACAATTTTTTTGATGCCCAAATGGTGGAGCAGAGAGGGATATGCAATGAGACCTTTGAGGACTTTTCTATCTTAGTGCCTGGAGATAGGACCATACAGTGTACTAGGTAAATCTATGACCATGGGGAATTACTTAATGACGGATCATTTCTTTGTAGTTGATATTCTAGACACCAATGTGGTGATGGGTATTCATTCGCTCTACTCCCTTGGGCATGGCACCAAGGACTGGAGAAGGTTGGAGATGGAGTTCACAGGGCCGAATGGAAAGCTAGTGGTATTGAGGGGTATGCACTCATACCCACCTCAGATACCAATGATTATGGGAGAAAACACTATATGATTTCGCTATTCACAAGATTCCAAGCAACACCTATGCAAAATTTAGAAATTACCATCTAATAAAAGTTATAAATTTCAACTCTCGTGTTTTTAGAGAAAACTCCCATCACCAATTGAGTTGGGTTGATCACCATGTAGAATATGCACTATGCAAGCCTAGGCCAATTTTGTGAACCCTGTTTGCAATTTTTTCAAATCCTTTTCTAGTATAATCCGATTTGATAAGCATTTTTATTTTTTTAAAGATGGGTGAGTATGGCCAGAATAGTCTCTATGCTCAAGTTATTGTGAAAATGCTCTATTATGGTTTACAAATTCACATAGGTTTTGCTATAAAAATACAAAATCAAATTATGATATTGAAATGGTTTTGTGAAATTCACCTAAGCGTTGCTATAAAAGTACAAAATTTTGAATAGCATTTCCATAGTTGGTATCTAGGGTTCATCTCTATGACTCCTACAATTGGATACATGCCTATTAAAATAGTAAATACTTCACAATTTTCCCATAAAAAAAAAAATGAAATCATATTTAAAATATAGATAATTTTTCACATCCAAATCCCCTATCGGCGATGATAATTATTGTCAAAAGATATTTACCACATTAAAACACAAATAGTCATATTTAATTGTGAAAAAATAAAAATTCTTAGCTCTATCAATAAGCAATGGCTATATCTATGACATAAAATAATCAGGGCGAAGATGAATTTAAAATGTTAGTTTCTCTATGAGCAAAGATGAATTACAACCCTAGTATCTTTGGGGACTTTGTGTGGCATCCAATTCTCCTCATCCTAATAGATTTGTGCACCACAAAATCCAAGCTTACACATAGGGTAGCACTAACCAAATTCATCCCAATCATGCCCACCCACACTAATTTCTGACCCAAAGAGTTGTTGATTTTGGGTAGCATCAGATGTGATCTAGGCCTCAAATTTTGCAAGGAGGCTTGGGCACATGCAGAACCCAGAAACCATTTTGGGGAATTCCGCCCAAAGACAATTATATTAAAATAATTAATATTTTTAATGGGGTTCCTAAGTCTAAACTTAGGAAAACTAAAACATTAATGGGTATTAATCTAATTGTGGATGAATCTTCTAGATAAAGATAGAGATCAAGTCAAAATGATCTGAGCCTTTGATTAAGAGTTAATCTAGGTTGTTGGTTGTCCAATAGGAAGATATAAGAAGGGACTTGAGGGTCATTTGGAAATACACCAAGAGAGATCAAAAAATCGATTTTCTGAGGTGAGAAGTTCTCGGGAAGAAAATTCGATTGAGGAGATTTCTTGCAACAGAGGGGCAAGGATAGCTTTCGGAGAGAGTGATTTTCTCAGCCGAAGATTCATCAGCAGAGAGAGGCAGAAGGTAATCAAGCAGTGGCAGTGCTAAGCTAGACGGGCTGACGTAGAGCTATGCAGAGGTAGCGCAGAAGCCAGTGAAGAGACCGAAATTTGCAGAGGTATTTCGAGTTTCAGACGCTAAAGTTGGGGTGTGAGACCGGGAGGCAGAAATCGAATCTCCTGGGCAGCAAATCGACCATTCAAAGGAGTGACGCAGTCCCTAGAGAGCTTGACATTGGGCTGACGAAGACACAGCGCAGAGGCAACCAAAAAAGTTGAGGAGGAAATCAGCCTGGGGCTGGATCAATCAGGATTTCTAGTGATAATGTGAGGTAACCTCACAATTCTTTCTGCCAGTATTTCTCTTTGTAAATGAATAACCCTGTGAGGTATTCAAAGATGTATTCAGAATTTGCTACTACTTAATAATAATAAAACCCTCAGAGCTACTGCACTAATTTTCCCGCGTTGGGTTTTTCCGGGGACATTTGTCCAAAAATAACGATGTCCTATGTGTTTGTATTTCCTTGCTTAGTTTCTATGTTTCAGAATCATACTTAATTTGGTGTAGGTTGCTTCAGTAATTTACTTCAATATTTCAAGAAGAAAGCTAAAATAAGTTTGTAATGTAATTTACAATCTAGGTGAAGTAGATTCAGCTGGTTGCAGCAGGATTCCAGAGACTGTTAGATCTAGGAATTTTCACATGGTATCAGAATTGTTGATGTGAAACAAGAAGAGAAGATCTAATATTGAAGCAAGGGCCAACTTGCTGCAACAAGCAGCAGTTCAAATCCTCTAAGGGATTGCGTAGTTTTAGCCAGGAGGGCTATAATTTCGAGGTTGTCTCTCTCTCAGTGAGTCGACAAAGAGGTAACACTGTCGGATCGAGAATTTGCCAAGGCAAAGGGAGCCGCGCAGAGCCTCAACACAGAGCTAGAGGGACGTAGTTTTCTGCAAGCTAAGTGCTAGGCAGAAAAGCCGTCGGAAGAAGGAAGCAAATCGCTTTCTGAGAGAATACTTCCCCAGTGGGCAGCAGAGGAGCAACAGATTTACCAACTCCATCAGGGAGTGTGTAACCCAGCCTAGGAGCTACGCAGTAGGGAGAAAGAGGGAGTTGTTTGGCATTTTTTGAAGAATATGGCAACCAGTGGCTTGAGGGATCAAGACAGGTTGGATGTAGCTTCCAACTATGTCATCTGGAAGGCTAGAATGTCTTTCCTTCTAGATGAGCATGCCCTCAAGACGTATGTCAATAGTGTGGTAGTTGAACCTGCGGATGCAGATCCACTAAAGAAGTACAAGGTTGAGATGGCAAAGGTTAAGAGGATGATCCTAGATGGAGTCAAGGATCACGTGGTATGCCACGTTGCTAGCAAAGCAACTGCTAAGGAGATGTGGGATGCTTTGGCCACATTGTATTAGGGATCTTCCGAGCAGCGGAAGATGTACTTAGAACAGAAGATGAGATGTATTCAGATGTAGAAGGGAGAGTGTGTGGATCCCTTCCTGACAAAGCTGAAGGAGACCCGTGATGAGTTGTCAGTTGCGGTGCATACACCTAAGGATTCAAAGTTAGTGAGAATGGCCCTAAATTTTTTCTCGGATGAGTGGCAAGTATTTGTCCATAGTATCTTAGGAAGAGCAACATTGCCTAGTTGGGATGAGATGTGGGAAGCTCTAAAACAAGAGGAGTTGAGAAGAGACCTAGTCAAAGTCAAACTTGACGGAAGCAACAGCAGTAGTGGGTGAAAGTCCAAGGAGGAGGAGGAAAATGCATCGCTTGCATCGAAGGGACAGTAGGGACAACAAAGACAAAAGAAGGACGTCTCCAAGATGAAGTGTTTCAGATGTGGCGATATGGGACACTATGCATCCCAGTGTACTTTGAAGAAAAAGGACAAAGATGAGAAGCACGATCCTAAGGTTGCAGCCGCAAAGATCGAATAGGAGGAGGAGCTCGCCACAACAGCTAAGATACCTCCAAGAGCGAGGTCGGCTAATTTGGAGTTGTAGTTCGAAAGAGCTACAGATGGGCAGGATCCTTGAGGATCCCACCTCTCGGATCATCACCTTGCTACGGGAGACCATGGTCAGTAGTAGCAGGATGGAGGAGTTTTCAGTTGTCGCCATGAAGTGTTGGAGCAACAGATGCAGTAATTGACAGCGCCAAATTTTGAGCAACGTAGAGTAGAGAGGCAGCAGTGTGTGGAGGCACAGTGCAGAGCTTTAGCAGCACAGTGGCTTCAGAAGACAACGTGGGACTAACAACAGTCAAGCTTTCAACACCGAGGTGTATCCACTGGATACTTGTCCAGTTTTGGGTGTTTTCAGTTGCTTCTCTCAGCAATTTGAGTTGCAGTATGGATGTAGTGGCAGTGCTAGCAGCATCGCAGATGCAACATTTGAGAGGGTGTTGTAGTATAGATGTAGCATTGGCAATAGCAGTGTCAAAGGAAGCAGTACAGTTGCAGCAGCAACGCAGTAGTTGGTGAACATCATGTCAGACATCAGCAGCGTGAGGACGATGCTTCAGAGTCAGAGCAGTATGCAGCAACAGTATATTGCTAGTGCACATTCCTCGCTAAGAGGGAGTGTTGATTTGGGGTAGCATTGGATGTGGTCTAGGCCTCAAATTTTGCAGGCAGGCTTGGACACATGTATTACAAAGATGCCATAAACCATTTCGGGATATTCCACCCAGAGACAATTATATTAAAATAATTAAATTTTTAATGGGGCTCCTAAGTCTAAACATAAGAAAATTAAAATATTAATGAGTATTAATCTAATTGTGGGTGAATCTTCTAGATAAAGACGGAGATTAAGTCAAAATGATTTGAGCCTTTGATTAGGAGTTAATCTAGGTCATTGGTTGTCCAACAGGAAGATATAAGAAAAGACTTGAGGGTCATTTGGAAATACACTAAGAGAGATCAAGAAATAGATTTTCTAAAGTGAGAAGTTCTCAAGAGGAAGATTCGATCGAGGAGATTTCTTGCAACAGAGGGGCAGGGATAGCTTCTGGAGAAAGGGTGATTTTCTCAGTGGGAGAATCATCAGCAGAGAGCCAAAAGGTAATCCAGCAGTGGCAGTGCTGAGCCAGAGGGGCTGACGCAAAGCCACGCTGAGGCAGCGTAAATGCCAGTGAGGAGTTCGAAATTTGCAAAAGTATTTCGAGTTTCAGAGGCCAGGAGCCGGGGTGTGAGACCAGGAGGCAGAAATAGAATCTATTGGATAGAAAATCGACCAGCCAAAGGAGTAACGTAGTCCCCAAAGAGCTTGACGCTGGGCTAACGCAAGCACAGTGCAAAGGCAGCCAAAAAAGCCGAGGAGGCAATCAGTCTAGGGATGGATCAATTAGGATTTCTAGTGATTGTGTGAGATAACATCACAATTCTTTCTGCTAGTATTTCTCTTTGTAATCGAATAATCCTGTGAGATATTCAGAGATGTATCCAAAATTTGCTATTGCTTAATAATAATAAAACCCTCAGAGTTGTTGCACCGATTTTCCTGCATTGGGTCTTTCCAGGGACATTTGTCCAAAAATAACAGTGTCCAATGTGTTTGTATTTCCTTGCTCAGTTTCTATGTTTCATAATCATATTTAATTTGGTGTAGGTTGTTTCAGTAATTTACTTCAATATTTGAAGAAGAAATCTGAAACAAGTTTGTAATCTAATTTACAATCTTGGTGAAGTAGATTCCGCTGGTTACAGTAGGATTCCAGAGATTGTTAGATCTAGGAATTTTCACAAGAGGGAATATGAGCTGCTGAAAAATGATGGACATCAAGCAATCCTTAGGGGAAACATCTCAAATAAATGAGCAAACTGAAGTTTGGCATGCACAATACATGACATTAATACATTTACATAGTTGGCCAATGTAGTCATCTATAATGATCTAACTTCTGCCTAACTTTGTTTCTATTGTCTTCTATATCATTTAGTGAAATTTCAACCAAAAGATTTCTAAATAATAGTTTTAAGCACCGGTTAAATTAATAGAAAACTAGCAATAGGAAGAATAACTACATAACCTATGTGTTTAGTTATAGAATAACCATCTAACCAAAGAATATGAAAAAAAAAATTCTACCTACCTGATTTTGACTGGTAATCTGATTGTATTCTTTATCAGCGTTTCTCCTTCTTCAACGTGTGATCTTATCTTTGCAATGACTGCAAAGAAAGATTGAAAGGAATCAATCTCCAAAGCAATTAGGATTATATATAAATGATAAAATGAACCAAAATAAACAAACCTACTTACGAAAAACATTGGACATCTTCTAAGTTGTAACAAAACATTCATTTCTCATCTTTTTTGTCAAGGCATAGTAACCTGTTGCAAATCAAAGTTCATTTCAAACCATAAATTAAGCCAAAATAAAGAACCAAGTACTATCAAATAAATTAAAAGCAAACAAGCACCATTCTGAAATGAGATAATCAATAAAAACATTTAATCTATGATTGAAATAATCAACAAAAAGGTTTAACCGCTCCTAAACTATGAAACAACTCTTACAAATAAAACTCACTCTTATGACTATATGCATATTAATTCACCAAGAAAAATCATCTATCAAGCCCCTCCACTCCAATGGGTTTCATCTCTACCCATCCTTCTTCCATTCTGCAGTACATCCTGCAACAAAATAAATCCCCCAATCAAACAAATGCAAACACACAAGTAAAACAACTCACAATATGATATTCATCTATATAACTTCTGGTTAACCTTACTTAAGAATATCTTTAGTGAAATTTGGTAGAACAGATTTCTAAATAGATATTTTACATCTGTTTAGCAAGACTTTTTCACTGGCTTAACCCCATCTTCTATGGGTTACCGGTTCCCCTGGTTGGAAAGTACAGAAAAGCTACATGAGCGACTATCCACTGATATGGCACATACCTACGCCAACTTCACACAAAATGAGTGTTAAAAGATCTTATGTAAACCACCAAAATGTCGTAATCTCACAGCCTGCCCCCCTGTCCTCAATTTCTCTAACAAAATAAGGACAAAAGGCTTTCCTGTCCTCTTTTTCCTCCAAGATAACCAAGTAAGTATCCCTCATCCTTTCCCCTACAATTGCACTGCAAACGATTTCTGAGAGAGAGAGACATGTATAGAGTCACGACTCAAAAAAAAGCAAAATAAACCAGAGCTATCATCTTAACCTCTTTACCTGCTTCAAGTAATTACCAATATGCAAGCAACTGCCAAAAAAAAATATGAAAAGTTGCAAACTGTCTATATCTATATCAATAGAGCATAGGACAACTATAGCCGCTAGTGCAAAAAATTAAAGCCCTTTGTGAGTGTTAAATAATAGATAGAAATTAAAGCCTTTGTGAACCGTATCAAGAATATCCAGAAACGTCAATTACAACTATATGGAACTAAATAAAATAACAACGCCCATAGAGCAATCCTAAATAAAATAGTTTTAACCTTCATCCTCTACTGGGTTAGCTTTACTATATAGATTTAGGGTATAAGTCTATTGTAAGTAATCTAAGAAATGATGTAATGCCTGCCTACATAGATTGACTGAATTTGTAACTGCAGATAGTATACCGAGAATTACAAAATGTTTTCTCTGTTTTTGAGTGACTGGAAAAGAGGAATCGATACTTTTTCCAAGGAACTGGAAAAGAAGAATCGGTACTTACCTAATATTGCTCACCTAAAATAATAGAATGAATAAGACAAAAAGGTGTACGAACATCCTCTAGCAGGCTCGTACTCTTCTCCAGCGTGTGTTCTTGTCTCCCCAAATTCACTTTCAAACATTTAAAGATTAAACACCACCTTAGACAGAGTTGACAGAGAAACCCAAGGATAAACTGATATAGAAAGAAATGAGAAAACACATTACAGATTCAGCTTCTTGTCTCATATTATTCCTCCAGGGCAACCCCTTCTCTTCCCCTGCTGGAAAATTATTAAGCAGGTCAAAACCATTAAGCAAGAACCGCCAAATAGAATAAAAGCATAATCTCTACCGTGATAGTTCTTGCAATTTTCCAGGGCTTCACTGAGTCTGTGAAATAGAAATAATGAATAAATTCTTCCTTCATGGCAACCCCTTTTCTTCCCCTGTTGCAAAATTATTAAGCAGGTCAAAACCATTAAGCAAGAACCACCAAATGGAATAAAATCGCAATCTCTACCGTGATAGCTCTTGCAATTTTCCACGGCTACACTGTGAAATAGAAATAATGAATAAAAACTGTTGAACAGTTTAAGTTCTCTGCATAGCCATTGTCTACCAGGCGGCCTTTAACTGTACAAACTTACTAATAATAAAAACTAAATATACTGAAAAACTTTTCAAAGGCATACCTGCTCCTCCATTTGAATGGATAATAAGCGTTTCATCATTAGCATTCTTCTCTTCTACATAACAACAACACAAAAAAATCTCCTGGGCAAACAATGCAAGCTGATTGGAAATATAAACAATCAAAACGGAAAATCAAACGAAAAAAACTGTAAAATCCAAAATGCATGGCCATGCAACAGAGGAAACAAACATGGACAGGAAACAAGGCCAGCCAACGGAATGCAGAGGAGAAAAGAAAAAAATGAGATGAAAGCCGGATAGCGCCGAAAGTAGCAGATTGTTTTATATGCTCTCCCTTTCAAACGGTTACAATGTCTCTGAACTGATAGCTTTTCGAGAGGGGTGAGTGGACATGCCATGACCATCCCACTTACAGTTCGAATTCATGCAAATTTGAATTTGCACGAAAGGAAATTTGAATTCCTCTGCTTCTATCGAGCTTTGTTTTATATGAAGATATTTTTCATTAGCATAGTCTCCGTTCGCGCGTGAGAGAAAAAGCCATGATAGCATATTTTTGCCAGCGAGGCTAAAGGAGTGGGTTTTTTAAACTTAAATTTTCCAAATTAAATATATGTAGCTATCATGGAGGTGGGGTTTTATTCAGGTTTATATGTCTTTAATTTTTATTAACATAATTATAGTTTTGATCGTTTAGATTGATCCTGAATATGGATATAATTTAAACAACAAAAAATTATCAAAATAAATTTTAGAAATGGTAATATGAATGTATTGTTTTGATCGTTTAGTTTGATTTTTATTATAGATATAATTTAAACATTGAAAAATTATCAAAAGTAAATTTTAGAACTATGGATATAATTTAAACAACAAAAAATTATCAAAATAAATTTTAGAAATGGTAATATAAATGTATTGTTTTGATAGTTTAGATTGATCATTATTATAGATATAATTTAAACATTGAAAAATTATTAAAATAGATTTTAGAAATGGTAATATAAATGTATTTTTTTAAGGTACTGTGAAAAAAAATTAGTAAATATTTGGTTGATATCATAATCATTTTTCATTTTAAAAGATTTTTTTAACATATTTATAGTTTTTATCGTTTAGATTGATCAAAAGTTGGTACTTATTTTGTTGATATCATAGTCATTTTTCATTTTAAAAATACTTTTTGTAAAATAAATAGTAAAAACATGTTGAGGAAAAATTTGTATAAAATAAATAACAATAATGTGTTTAGGAATTATGATAAGTGGTGAATATATTTGTTAAAGATTGATAGGAAGCCAAATCGGGTGTTGATGAATTAATTTTTGATAATGATTTATTGATTTGTTAAGAATTAATTGATAAGTTATTGATCTAGATAGATTAATTGTATTAAATGAGCTTTTAGTTAGCTTTAATAACTAGTTGACTTTGTTTTAAATTTGGGAATAATATGTATCATTGTATGTGGCAATCGCCATGGTAAAGTGATCTAAGTAGATAGATATCACGTACTCTATAAAAACAAAACTAAAAATAAAACTTAACAAATATGATTATTAGATTAGTTGTTGTTATTGTATTAATCAAATTATCATCCATCTTGTTTCATTCTATTGTAGTGTGTTTGTGATTATGGATTCAAATTATTACACTTCTAATTTCATATTCTAGTGAATAAGTTCACACTAATTTGGTATCAAAGTAATGATATTTTGCATTTTGAAGAAAATACTAGCTTGCATTAAGGAAAATTATTTCCATGTCCACATTAATTTCTGATCCAAAGAAGAAATACGAGGTACTAAAAAATGATGGACATCAAGCAATCTTTATGGAAAACATCCCAAATAAACGAGTAAACTGAAATTTGGCATGCACAATACATGACATTAAAACATTTACATTGCTGGCCAATGTAATCATCTATAATAATCTAACTTCTAGCTAACCTTGTTTCTAGTGTCATCTATATCATTTAATGAAATTTCAACAAAAAGATTTCTAAATAATAGTTTTAAACACTCATCAAATTAACAGAAAACTAGAAATAAGAAGATTAACATTATAACCTATAGGGTTAGCTCTAGAATAAACATCTAACAAAGAATATGAAAATAAATGTCTACCTACCTTATTTCACTGTAGCATGACAATATTCTTTATCAACATCAGGATCAGCATTTCTCCTTCGGAGATTTCTCCTTCTCTGACACGTGATCACATCTTTGCACTACAAAGAAAGATTGAAAAGGAATCAATCTCCAATCTCCAAAGCGATTCCAATTAAAGATAAATGATATAATCAACTGAAATAAACCAACCCACATAGGAAAAACACTAGACAACTTTTAAGTTGAAAAAAAAAACATTCATTGTTTTATCTTCTTCCTCCATAGCTAACTCTAATACCCTGTTGCTATCAAGAAATAAATTAAGTCAAAATAAATAACCAAAAACTATCAAGAAATCAGAAGCAAACAAATACCATTTTAAAAATGAAATAATCAACAAAAACAATTAATTTATAACTAAAATAATCAACAAAAAAGTTTAACATCTCCTAAACTATACTATGAAACAACTCTTACCAATAAAACTTTTATTGCTATAAAATAATTCTTACAAATAAAAAACAATTTGTACAAATAAACTACTCAGTACAAATAAACCCCTAAAGATATAGGCATATTAATCCACCAACAAAATCATCTATCAAACCCCTCCACTCTTTTCATCTCTACTCATTCTTAAATACATCTTGCAACAAAATAAATCACCAAATCAAACAAATGCAGTAAAACAACTCACAATAAGTTATCCATCTCTAACTTATTACAATTCTCACAATACACTATTCATCTATATAACTTTTGGTTAATCTTACTTAAGAATATCTTTAATGAAATTTAATAGAACAGATTTCCAAATAGTTATTTTCCAGATTCTCTTGAAGCTTTTGATTTGCGCTGATCTGTAAATGCTTCTATCAGGCGGTCCTTCATGGCTCCATCTTCCATTGTTCTAATAAGTGATAAAATCTTCATTTCTGCCTCCTTTTCAGCAGATGCCATTAGGACTTTTTCTTTAGGAGGCTTTGTTCTTTCTTCTTCTGCGCTGGAACTGTACAAAAATTCAGAGTCATCTTCATAAAAAAAATATGACATGTGCACTGGTTTAACCCTATCTTCTATGGGGTTAGCAGTTCACCTAGCTGGAAAGTACAGAAAAAGAAATAGGGGTACACCTAGCTGGAAAGTACATAAAAGGCCACATGAGCGACTATCCACTGATAAGCACATACCTACGCCATCTTCACACAAAATGAGTATGAAAAGATCTTATGTAAACCACCCAGATCTCGTAATCTCATAGCCTGTCCCCCGTCCTCAATTTCAATGACAAAATATAAGTACGAAAGGATTTCATGTCCTCTTTTTCCTCCAAGACAGCCAAGTATTCCGCATCTTTTCCCCTGCAATTACAATGCAAATGATTTATGAGAGAGAAAGACAAGTATAAGGTTACGGCTCAGAAAAAACCAAAACAAACCTGAGCTGCCATTCTCGATTCCTTGTTGGGAGCGCCGCTTTTAACCTCTTTAACTCTTTCAAATAATTAATTAACCAATATACAAGCAACTGCCAAAAAGATATGAAAAGCTGCAAACTATCAATCAGAGCATAGGGCAACTATCGCCGCTCTGTGCAAAAAATTAAAGCCCTTTATGAGTGTTACATAATAGAGAAAAAGCAAACCACCGTATACAAGCAACTGCCAAAAAAATATGAAAAGCTGCAAACTATCAATAAGATCACAGGGCAACTGCAAAGCACCGTATACAAGCAACTGCCAAAAAGATATGAAAAGCTGCAAACTATCAATATTGAGCACAGGGCAACTTTCGCCGCTCTGTGCAAAAAATTAAAGCCCTTTATGAGTGTTACAATATAGAGAAAAAGCAAAGCACCGTATCAAGGATATGGAGAAACATCAATTACGGCTATATTCAACTAAATAAAATAAAAATGCCCCAGGAAATGATCCCATAGGATAATGCTAAATAAAATAATGTTATTTTCAATAGCTTTGCCTGAAGCATCTTTATCGTATATAGATTTGGAGTCTGTTCTAGGTAATCTAAGAAACGATGGAATGCATGTCTGCATAGATTACCAGAATTTGTACCAGCAGACAGTATAACGAGAATGACAAAATGTTTTCTCTTTTTGAGGAACTGGAAAAGAAGAATCGGTACTCTCTGTTTTGACGAAGCGGAAAATAAGAATCGGTATTTCCCTGAGCCAGTGGTTGTTTTTTTGAAAATTATGGAAATTTGGGTTATATTTTAAAAAATTTAGACATAACTTTTTGTAAATATAAATTACAACCATTAAATTGAAACTGTTAAATTGATGCTAGATCTATTTCCACCAAAAAAAATATGATTCAAAAACTTCCAAAAAAATGAAATTTTTAATTCCCACTTTTAACCGTCCAGCCCATTCCAAAACCTCCTTAGACTACTCTTACCGAATATTGCTCCCCTACCATGAAAGTGCGAACATCTTTCGGTGAATGAATAAGACAGAAAGTGTATGAACATCCTTCGGCACGCTAGTACTCTTCTCCAGCGTAAGGTCTCATGTCCCCAAACTCACCGTCAAACATTTAAAGTTTATACACTAATTAAGACAGAATGAAACACAAGGATAAAACACATTACAGATTTAAAAACCCTTGCTTCTTGTCTCATATTTTACCTCCATGGCGACCCCTTCTCCAGAGTTGACAGAGAAACACAAGGATAAACAGATATATAAAAAATTGAGAAAACACATTACAGATTTAGAAACCCTTGCTTCTTGTCTCATATTCTCCCTCCATGGCGACCCCTTCTCTTCTTCTGTTACAAACTTATTAAATAGGTCGAAACCATGAAGCAAGAACCGTCAAATAGAATAAAAGCACAACCTCCTCTACCGAGATGGCTCTTGCAAATTTCCACGGCTTCACTGTGAAATAGAAACAACTAATAAAAATTGTTGAACAGTTTAAGTTATCTGCATAGCCATTGTCTACCAGGCGGATTTTAACGGTCTAAACTTACTAGTAAAAACTAAATACACTGAAAAACTTTTCAAAGGCATACCTGCTCCTCCATTTCAATGGATAATAAGCATTCCATCTCTAGCATTCTTATCTTGTACCTAACAACAAACAAAAAATAAAATCTCGTGGGCAAACAAATGAAGCAGATTGAAAAAAAAAAACAATCAAAACCGGAAATCAAAGGAAAAAAAAAAAAAAAAATTAAAATCCAAAATGCATGGCCATGCAACAGAGGAAACAAACATGGACAGGAAACAAGGCCGGCCAATGCAATGCAGAGGAGAAAAGAAAAAGATGAGATGACAGCCAAACAACGCCGAATGTAGGAGATGGTCTTATTTTCTTTCCCTTTCAAACGGTCCCAATGTCTTTGAACTGATAACTTTTTGGGAGGGATGAGTGGACATGCCATCAACATCCCAGTTACAGTTTGAATTCATGCAAATTTGAATGGGCAGTCGAAAGAAAATTTGAATTCCTCTGTTTTTTAGCATTTGTAACTGTTGCGAGAATGTTATTTCTTTCAAACTCTATCGAGCTTTGTTTTATTTCAACATTTTTCATGAGCATAATCTCTGTTGGCGTGTGAGAGAAAAATCCACGGTGGAATATTTTGCCAGCGAGCTTAAAGGAATTGGTTTTTTAACTTGTACATTTTTCCGAATTAAATATATGTAGCTATCATAAAAATGGTGGGGTTTTATTAATGTTTATATGTCGATATATTTTTAATTTTTATTAACAGATTTATAGTTTTGATTGTTGAGATGGATATAGGATTTACAGAACTGTGTAATTTAAACATCGAACCAATTATCAAAACAGATTTTAGAAATTGCAATAAAAATGTAGAATATGAATATATAAAAAAAAATAAAAAAATAAAATAAAATAAAATAAATATAAATAAAATGAAGTTGTATTGGAAATTTATTTATTCAGGAAAAAACAAAATAAAAATTATTAATAGTTAGTAAATATTTTGTTTATATTATAGTTATTTTAGTTTAAAAGAAAAAATTATAAAAATTAATAATAATATATTGAGGAAAATTTTGTATAAAATAAATCATAATATTATGTTTAGGAATTATAGTAAGTGGTAAAGATATTTTGAATTTTATTGAGTAATGATTTATTGATTTGTTAAGAATTAATTGGTAAGTTATTAATATGAATATATTATTGTGTTGTTAAGAATTAATTGGTAAGTTATTGATATGAATATATTAATTGCATTGTTAAAAATTAATTGGTAAGTTATTGATATGAATATATTAATTGTGTTGTTAAGAATTAATTGGTAAGTTATTGATATGAATATATCAATTGTGTTAAATGAGCTTTAGTTAGCTTTAATAATTACTTGGTCTTGTTTTAAATTTGGGAATAGTTTTATCACTAAATGTGGCAATCAGCATGGTAAAGTGATTTAAGTAGATAGATATTACATATTCTAGAAAAACATAATTAAAAATAGAACTTGACAAATATGATAATTGATTTGTCATTGTTATTGTATTGTGATTATGGAATAAGGTTTACTGCACTTCTAATTTCATATTCTGGTGAATAAGTTCACACCAATTTGGTATCAAAGTAATGATATTTTGCATGTTGAAGAAAAGACCAGCTTGCATTGAGTAAACTTATTTCTCTCACTGGAACTAAAAATTCTATAAAAATTTTACCCCATCTCAATCATGACCACCCACTATTTTCTAACCCAAAAAATTTGGCATGCACAATACGTGACATTATACATTTATATAGTCACCCAATGTAAGCATCTATAATAATCTAACTTCTAGCTAACCTTGTTTCTAAGAATCTAATGTCATCTATATCATTTAATGAAATTCAAAAAAAAAAATCTAAATAATAGTTTTAAGCACTCATCAAATTAATAGAAAACTAGCAATAAGAAGAATATGTGGTTAGCTATAGAATAACCATCTAACAAAGAATATGAAAAATAAATGTCTACCTACCTCATTTTCGTCAATAAGAAGAATATGTGGTTAGCTATAGAATAACCATCTAACAAAGAATATGAAAAATAAATGTCTACCTACCTCATTTTCGTTGTTGTACCCTGATCGTATGCATTTCTCCTTCTTTTGCACCTGATCACATCTTTGCAATTACTTAAGAGAAAGATTGAAAAAGAATCAATCTCCAAAATGATTACATACATTTCTCCTTCTTTACATTTTTGCAATTACTTAAGAGAATGATTGAAAAGGAATCAATCTCCAAAACTATTACGATTAAATATAAATGTTATAATCAACTGAAATAAACAAACCTACATAGAAAAAACACCAAACAACTTTTAAGTTGAAACAAAACATTCCTTATCTCATCTTCTTGGTCAATAGCTAATCCTCATAACCTGTTGCAAATCAAAGCTCATTCCAAACCATAAATCAAACCAAAATAACTATAAACTAAAAAAATGAAAAACAAAAAAATACTATTCTAAAATAAAATAATCAAAATTTAACTTTTTCTATAAACAACTCTTACGAATAAAAAGCAACTCATAAATAAAACTTAATTCACTTAACAAAATCATATATCAAACGCCTACACTCAAATGGATTTCATCTCTACCTATCTTTCTTCCATTCTGTAGTACATTCTGCAACAAAATAAATCCCCATCAAACAAATGCAAACACAAGTAACACAACCCACAATAAGTTATTCGTGACTGACTTAAGAATATCTGTAGTGAAATTTGGTAGAATAGATCTCTAAATAGATATTTTAGATCTGTTTAGCAAGACTTTTTACTGGCTTAACACTTTCTTGGTAGAATAGATCTCTAAATAGATATTTTAGATCCGTTTAGCAAGACTTTTTACTGGCTTAACACTTTCTATGGGGTTAGCGGTTCACCGAACTGGAAAGTACAAAAAAAAGGCTACATGAGCGATTATTCACTGAATATACCTACGCCATATTTACACAAAATGAGTATGGAAATATGTTATGTACGGAAGGCTTTCGTGTTCTCTTTTTCTTCGAAAACAACCAAGTAAGTATTCTTTATCCTTTCCCTGAAATTCCACTTCGAACAATTTGTGAGAGGGAGAGACAAATATAGAGTCGGGGCACAGAAAAAGACCAAAACAAACCTGAGTTGTCATCTTCGATTCCTTGTGGCGAGCCCCGCTCTTAACCTCTTTACCTGTTTCAAGTAATAACCAATATGCAAGCAACTGCCAAAAAAATATGAAAAGCAGCAAACGGTCTGTGCAAAAAATTAAAGCCCGTGTCAAATGATAGATAAAAACGATCAAACTCTAAAACCATATCAAGAATACCGAGAAACATCAATTCCGGCTAATATGCAACAAAATAAAATAAAAATGCCGCAGCAAACGATGCGCATAGGGTAATACTGAAGAAAATTAATGTTAACCTTTCTGGTCTACGGGGTTGGCTTTGCCTGAGGCATCCTTATCATATATAGATTTAGATTATAAGTTCATTCTAAGTAATTTAAGAAATGATGGAATGCCTGCCAACAGATTGACTGAATTTGAACCTGCAGGTAGCATACCAAGAATGACAAAATGTTTTCCTTGCTTTTGAGGACCGGGAAAAGAAGCATCGATATTTTCTGCCCTTTTGAGGAACTGGGAAAGAAGAATCGGTACTTACCTAATATTGCTCGCCTAACATAATAGAATGAATAAGACAAAAAGGTGTACGAAAATCCTCTGGCACGCTCGTACTCTGCTCCAGTGTGTGTTCTCATCTCCCCAAATTCATTGTCAAGCATTTAAAGTTTAAACACCGCCTTAAACAGAGTTGACAGAGAAACCAAGCATAAAGAGATACAGAAAAAAATGAGAAAACACATTACACATTTAGAAACCGCAGCTTCCTGTCTCATATTCTTCCTCCATGGCGAGCCCTTCTATTTCCCTGTTGCAAAATTATTAAACAAGTCAAAACCATTAAGCAAGAAACGCCAAATAGAATATAAGCACAATCTCTACCGTGTTAGCTCTTGCAATTTTCGAGGGCTTCATTCTGACGTAGAAATAATGAATAAATTCTCCCTCCATGGCAAGCCCTTTTCTTCCCTTGTTGCAAAATTATTAAGCAGGTCAAAACCATTAAGCAATCAAGAACCGCCAAATAGAATAAAAGCACAATCTCTACCAATTGATAGCGCTTAAAATTTTCCACGGCTTCACTGTGAAATAGAAACAATGAACTCAAACCAATTGTCTAGCAGGCGGCTTTTAACTGTACAAATTACTAATAAAAATTAAATATACTGAAAAACTTTTAGAACGCACACCTGTTCCTCCATTTCAATGGATAATAAGCGTTTCATCTCTAGCGATTCTCCACATAACAACAGCAAAATAAAATCTCCTGGGCAAACAATGCAAACAGATTGGGAAAAAAAGAAAGAAGAGTATCAAGTACAATCAAACGGAAAATCCAACGAAAAAGAAAATAAAATAAAATAAAAATGCCGCAGCAAACGATGCGCATAGTGTAATACTGAAGAAAATTAACGTTAACCATTCTGGTCTACGGGGTTGGCTTTGCCTGAGGCATCCTTATCATATATAGATTTAGATTATAAGTACATTCTAAGTAATATAATAAATGATGGAATGCCTGTCAACAGATTGACTGAATTTGAACCTGCAGGTAGCATATCGAGAATGACAAAATGTTTTCTCTGCTTTTGAGGACCGGGAAAAGAAGCATCGATACTTTCTCCCTTTTTGAGGAACGGGGAAAGAAGAATCGGTGCTTACCTAATATTGCTCGCTCGCCTAACATAATAGAATGCGTAAGACAAAAAGGTGTCCAAAAATCCTCTGGCACGCTCGTACTCTGCTCCAGCGTGTGTTCTCATCTCCCCAAATTCATTGTCAAACATTTAAAGTTTAAACACCGCCTTAAACAGAGTTGACAGAGAAACCCAACCATAAAGAGATATAGAAAAAAATGAGAAAACGCATTACACATTCAGAAACCGTAGCTTCCTGTCTCATATTCTTCCTCCATGGCAACCCTTTCTATTTCCCTGTTGCAAAATTATTAAATTCGTCAAAACCATTAAGCAAGAACCGCCAAATAGAATAAAAGCACAATCTCTACCGTGATAGCTCTTGCAATTTTCCAGGGCTTCATTTTGACGTAGAAATAATGAGTAAATTCTCCCTCCATGGCAAGCCCTTTTCTTCCCCTGTTGTAAAATTATTAAGCAGGTCAAAACCATTAAGCAATCAAGAACCGCCAAATAGAATAAAAGCACAATCTCTACCCTGATAGCGCTTAAAATTTTCCACGGCTTCACTGTGAGATATAAACAATGAATACAAACTGTTGAACAGTTTGAGTTCTTTGCATAGCCAATTGTCTACCAGGCGGCTTTTAACTGTACAAATTACTAGTAAAAATTAAATACACTGAAAAACTTTTCGAACGCATACCTGTTCCTCCATTTCAATGGATAATAAGCGTTTCATCTCTAGCGATTCTTCTCCTCCACATAACAACAACAAAATAAAATCTCCTGGGCAAACAATGCAAACAGATTGGAAAAAAAAAAGAAAGAAGAGTATCAAGTACAATCAAACGGAAAATCCAACGAAAAAGAACTGTAAAATCCAAAATGCAAACAGATTTGGAAAAAAAAAAGAGTATCAAGTACAATCAAACGGAAAATCCAACGAAAAAACTGTAAAATCCAAAATGCATGGCCATGCAGCAGAGGAAACAAACATCGACGAGAAACAAGGCCAGTCAATGCAATGCAGAGGAGAAAAGAAGAAGATGAGATGAAATTGAGACAGAGCAGTGTAAGAGATTGTCTTATATACTCTCCATTTCAAACGGTCACAATGTCTCTGAACTGATAGCTTTTTCGGAGGGGGACTGGGGGAGTGACATGCCATCAACATCCCACTTACAGTTCGAATTCACGCAAATTTGAATTCGCAATCGAAAGAAAATTTGAATTCCTCTGCTTTTGTAGCTTTTGTAAATGTTGCTATTTCTTTAAACATATTTTACATGAACAGTATCTCCGCACGCGTGTTAAAGTCAAAAAGTCATGGTGGAATAATTTGCCAACGAGGTTAAAGGAGCGGTTTTTTTTGGCTTATGCATTTTTTCTTTTTATTTTATCTATTATGAAATGGTATGGTTTTATTCAGGTTTATATTTCATTATCTTTTTTATTTTTATTAATAGATTTATAGCTTTGATGGTTGAGATTGATAGTTAAAATGGATCTAAGATTTATAGAATTTAGTAATTTAAAGTAATCAAATTATTAAAATAGATTTTAGAAATAGTAATAAAAGTGTGGTGAAGTAAATTAAAAAAAAGAAGAGTAATGGTCAGTAGATATTTTGTTTATTTTTATTTTAATATAAAATTTGTATGAAATAAATAATAATAATAATGTGTTTGGAAAAAACTATATAAAACAAATGGTAATAATGTGTTTAGGAATTATAATAAGTTGTGAAGATGTTTGTTAAAGATTGATGGGAAGTAAGATTTGGTATTGTTGAATTATTTTTTGAATTTTATTTGTAATGACTCATTGACTAGTTAAGAATTAATTGGTAAGTTATTGATGTGAATATACCAATTGCATTAAATGAGTTTTTAGTTAACTTTTATAGTTAGTTGGTTTTGTTTAAATTTGGGAATAATCTTTATCATTGTATATGGCAACCACCATGGTAAAGTGATCCAAATAGATAGATCTTTTAAGATGTAAACAAATTCTATAAAAACATAACTAAAAATAAAGCTTGACAAATATTATATTATATTAGTAAGTATTATTCTAATAATCAAATTATCATTGACTTTGTGTCATTTTAATGCATTGCATTTATGATTTTAGATTTGAATTTATTATATTTCTAATTTCATATTCTCATAAATAAGTTCACACCAATTTCGTATCAAAGTAATGTCATTTTGAATAAAAGACTAGCTTACATTGAAAAAACTTATTTCTCTCACTAGAATTTAATTGAAGCTTAGCTAACCTTGAGAGGAACCATTTCCCCCACTAAGCTCATTTTTTATTTATTTTTTAATGTAACGTGAGTGTAATCATAAAATAAATATAGAACGCCCTTAAGTGTCTTCAAGATAATCTTTCAAGTTATAGCTCTTATGATAGACATAGCAATGGTAAACAAAAGCCAAGTCCACCTAATTTTGCACTTGCAATTCAAGTCATGACAACAATAATGTAATCCATGCTTATGCAAAGCATGGCATTGAAGGCAATGACAAATGCAATCTAGCATATGAAAACATTCTACACTCGTGCATTCTAGTATGAAGAGGCAAGTATCAACCCCAAAATATAGTTGGGAACCCATATTAAAAATTCTATAAATTGAAGCTTAGCTAACCTTGAGATGAACTCATTCCCCCCACTAAGCTCATAATTTTTTTTCTAAGTGAATGTAATCATAAAAATAAACATAGAACACCCTAAGTGTCTTCAAGATAATATTTTAGGACATAGCTTTTATGGTAGACATAGTAGTGGTAAAACAAAAGCCAAGTCCACCTAATTTTTCACTTACAGTTCAAGTCATGACAACAATAATGCAATCCATGCTTATTCAAAACATGACATTGAAGGCAATGAGAAATGCAATATAGCATATGAAAACATTCTATGCTCCTGCATTCTAGTATGAAGAGGCAAGTTTCAACTCCAAAATATAATGGGCAACCCATATAACCATACCCAAGTTCAAAGGTACATTATATGGTGACGTTCTAGATATCTACAACATGGTGATTTATTTTAATCCATATTTAGAGTAGACAAAACAATAAAAGATGAAATGCACTATGATTCACTTAAAAAGCATTGCTAGAAATGGTGGGTAATCATCAAACTCACTTTTTTGACCCACAATTCCATGTTGAATTTAATACAAACACTTTAAATAATCATTCTAATTAACCCCTATCAAATAAAGTAATTTTTACGTTATTTTAAAAAAATGATTCTATCCTTTACTCCCTATGAAAATTCAATAATGATTCTATCCTTTACTCCCATCAAAATTCAATAACACAATGGCTAAAACTCGAGTAATACCAAGTACATACAATACAACAATTCATTCATAAAGTTGTTCACTAAATCACAAATCCAACTTCAAATATCCAATGAAGAATAAGTATTTACCATTAAACTGAATTCAACTTTATGTTTGTCCGTCATTATTAAATATGTCGAAGCTAATAAAAAAAAACTTTAAAAAAATTCAAAAACTATCTCTATGGTTAATGCCTTCACTGGGAATGAATTTATATATAGGATTTAAACTCTATTATAATGAAAATCATCAAAGAACTATTAAGATTCTATGTTGAAGAATTTGTTAGGTTTGTTCGGGTTATTATATGCATTTTACTATATTGTTATATTGTTTAATTATTTGTGGAAGGAAAATAAATTCATATTTACTGTTAATTTTATAGAAGTTCAAAATCTTAAGTTTTATGTTTAGCAAATTATCTCTATTTTATTTAGAGATAATTTTTTTTATTCAATTTCAATCACATAAAATATAATAATAATAAAAAGTCAAGACAAAAACCAATAATATATATTAAAAAATATATATATATAAAACTAAAATATAAGAATATATAATAAATAAAATAATATAATCACAATATAAATAATGATATACTTAGGGATGTAGAGTAGATGGTGACAAGGTGCTCAGTTAAGGCGCTTTGTGATGTGAAAGTTATGGTTCAAAATTTCATGGGAAAAAATCTAACGATGTTCAGATTTGACCTAACTTAGTAAATAAAGATAATAATATAAACACATAATACAAATATAATAACAATATAAACAGAAGAAGAAGATAACAACAACAACCACCACCTAAAAATGCAAAATGATACAATATACAAAACAAATATAAACCAAAAGCCAAAGCATAGAAAAAGATGAAAGCGAGAAGATTTTAAGTTCATTGGGGCAACATAGTTGCTCACTGTGAGTGTGAGTGAGCATTGGTCCTTGTGTTCAAATGTACTCTAAATTAAAGAAAAAAATGAATAATATAATTTAAAAAACCATAGTAAATAATGTAATTAAAAAAACCATAAATAAATATTACCCAAAAAAAATAATTTTGTTAGAAAAATTATACAATTTCTCCTTTTGCACCAACACTATTCAAAAGAGTGTTAATTCCATATATTCCATATATTTCTAGTTCCATGCAAATTTGAGCTCTTTGGATGATGAAGAGATGTGATCTAAACTTTTAAGTGGAAATTATTGTTATGCTTATTTCTTTAAAATTTATATAGGCATGTGAGTGAAGTTTTCTAAAATAGATTGAAGATTTTGTAAATATTAAAATTTAAAATTAAATAAATTTCAAAAAAATTATATTTTAACTTTAAATTATTCCATAAATATGAAAAATAAATGTTTTATATATATAATGCCGAATTTTTTATTATGTTAATTAAAGTTTAATGGATAATTAAATATATTTGATGGATATTTGCTGATAAAAAAATGTTTATTAAATATTTACTAAATTTATTCATGGGGCGTAGAATAAATGGTGATGGGGTGTATTGTTAAGGCACTCCGCGATGTGAAGGTTACTGGTTCAAAACTTCATGGGTAAAAATTTAGCCATGTTGAGGGTTGGTGTGGCCTAAGTCGGGTGTGATACCTAGATGATTTTGATGGCTTAGATGCCCCTGGATCACAGTGTTTCAAGCCAAAGGTTCAACATGCAGTCATCTTAGGACTCACACAACTCAAATAATTTTATTTTAATTTTTTTAATTTAATATATTGATATGGGTCCCAGGGGCCAGCACAATTAGTAATTGAAGTAATGTGAGTACTAAGAAAACTGAGAGAT
>APFE030402615.1:0-10272 GCA_000404065.3 Pinus taeda
TGTTGACATTACATCTATTGGAACAACTTTGGATATCACTATTAGCTTGTTTCATAAGCGATTTCTAAGAGGCATATTTGGGGCAGGTGCAATGCACACATCATCCTTCTTAAATAAAACACAAGAAGGAACTCGAGTTTGCAGATTGCACAGGTATAATACATGTACATGAATTGAGGTTTGAGAGTTTGCCAAAGTCACAAAGATCAGGGACACTAGATGACTGCATTATGCTGGGAAAGGCTTTTGTAATGAAGGTGATTGATTCTCTAAATGCAAGGTTCACAGATTTACCTATTTTTAATGTAGCTAAGTTTTTTAGTCATCGTAATTATTATGAGGATATGGATGACAGAGACTCTCAAACAAGAAGATGGTTGACATGTTTATGTGAAAAATTTAGTGCTGGAGGCTTGCTTGTTGTGGACAACATTAAATGTATGGGTGAAATGGATGAAGTTATATGTACTATGTATAAATCTTACCCAAAAAAACATATGTTTGGAGCATGGGATCTATGTGGAGGTGAAATTGAATGGTTTGAAGGATTTCCATTCTTAATGCAGCTATGGCAAGCAATTCTTGTTATTCCAGCTAGTACAGCAGTTTGTGAAAGAGGTTTTTCAAAATTAAATCGGATAAAAAATGAGGATAGGTCAAGGCTTTCTTTAAAAACATTGGATATGTTAATTTTTATCTCTCTTAGTGCACTTCATGCTCTAAATGAGGTAGATTGGAATGCTATTTATGATGAATGGAAAGAGATGAAAACTCGAAAACCTCTTCCACTATGAAAATAGATTGAGTAAGTTTCAGTGTTTATTACCATCATTGTCTTACTCTATCGAGCACTTGAATGAACCAATTTGGTAAGTGAATTTTTTTAGTTTTATACCATTTTCCTTTTGTAAATGAAATCATAACCATATTTTTCAAGTCTGTATATGAAGTTTTTCTGACACATATTGAATGTAATCATTGCAGGATATTGCACAAGATATGTTAAGATGAAGGACCACAACTGTCAAAGTTTTATAACTGAAAGAAGAAGCTATCTTAGATCAATTTTGCACCCAAGTATAGGGACTGGAGTTCCAATAATTTGAGATGTGCCAATATTGGAAGTCTCAGCTTTCCAAAAGAGTTTTAATAGACAATAGAATAGTGAGTTGGTCAGATTTGAAGTTTATAAGCTAGAATTACACTGATACTTTCTCTATAAGCTAGAATTTATTTTTAATTTTATAAATGAGACCTTCCATATACTTTTAATATAATTATTTTTGTTTCTTTGTATTTTTATTTTTATTTCAATTTCATTAACATATAATTATGTCCATATGTTTACTTTTTGTACTCATATGTAGTTTCCCAACTATGATTTTGTCCCTATAGTTGATTCAATTGTGGCTGAGTTCAAGGCCTGCGCAATATGATCTTATGTGGTTACATTTCTCAATCACATGTGTAAGAGTAATTCATTTACAAAATAAAGCCTTTGACGTAGTGGTATCTTTTTGTTTGTGAAAAAATAAAAAGAAATTTGAAAATAATTTACTATTGTCAATTGAATTGCTTTTTTTTATGCTTTTCATTATAGAAGTGCGACCTAGATGTGTGCCCTTCTAAATGAAATTAAGACCTGAACTTCAAATTTGATCACTACTGTCGATACCAAAGAGGAACCTGAAAGGGGTAATGCGCCTTCACCTACGTAAATGGACCAGAGTTACTGTCAGTTGTGGATAAAAGAACAAATAAAAGAGGCAGAACAAAAAGCGTGAGAATCGGGAGACAATACAAATAACCTCTACAATAAAGAATACACTTGCCATCAAAGGTAGCGAGTTGGTTTTTGAACAAGCCAGTTCCCGTGTCCTGTGGAATTCAATGGAGGTTCTGAGCACGCCTACAACTATGTCAAATGGTAGAAACGAAGACCAGCCACCAGTAGGCCTTCCGTTCTGTTTTGAAGTTGCAGAATGAAGAGGCAGAATCAAGCTCTGGTCGATAATCCAGGCGTAGAACCAGAGTTTTGAGAGTGTAACCTCTATTGTAGGCGCGAGGACGAGCTCCGGGATTTGTTCCCATTCTCCGAGTGCGGATGAGCACCACCCGGCAGACGAAAGAACCTGGACCGGGCAACTGGCAGTGTTAGGACTGCAGGGCAGCTGAGTGGAGTAAATACAACAATACCTATAGCATAAATGCATCCGCGTGTAGAGCTAAAAGGGAGGGAACCCGAACCATAACGTTAATACACCTCCTCGGCCACCGAATTGACATTAATGTCAAGTGCTTAGTATAATTAATTACATGCACAATTGATTAAGTTTGATCCCAGACATTAAGTTTTGCAGAATTGTTGTAATCCTATAATGTGTGTGCATAGTTTGTATATAGGAGTAGTAATTATCATTAATAAAAAATAAAAAAAAATTATTATATGCAGATTTTTGTGTGTGTTACACCATGACAAAGAACAAGTGCCGTTCATCATCGGGACCAGATGAAGAGGCGGACCATGGCAAAGGCTTCAATAGAGAGTAATGTAGAGGCATAATTTCTCTACATTGCTCTATATTGAAGCTTTTGCTATGGTCTGTCTCTTCATAAGGTCGTGATGATGAACCACACTTTTTGGTTCGAAAAGAATAGGCCAAAAATTTCTCTTATGTGATTTCTACTGAAAGACTTTGCTTAATTATATATATCATTAAATATTTATACTAAAAAAAAAAACAAATAATATAAAATAAAAGATTTACTTATAACTAATAAAAATCACATCAATAATAAGAGAATATTTAAATATAATAACTTCGATTAAATAGTAAAAAAATAACTCAAATCATTTTTTCTATATAAAATAATATTATATTAAAAAAAAATCCAGTTTTTAAAAAATCTTCATATTTACAGGAAATTCGAATATATTTCCACATTTATTAACTTTATCCGATAAAAAACAAAAATCATATAAATTTAAATAATTACTTTTAAAATGAAAATGTTTTAAAAAATTCTGTAAAAAAATTCTAACTTTCATTTTTCCATGATGTTATTGGGATGTTACAATTAATTTCATTGTTAATTAGTGCACTTTTTTACAGAGCTTTGAGCTTTGATTGAGATGATCTTATCAAAAGAGTTCAGACCAAACATTTTTATTACCTTGTTTCTTTCACGGCACTTAGTTGCATTTGTATATATATTTAACATTTTTGGCTTCTAAAGTCATTTTTTGGTCCAAATTTTCTAAAAAAATTGAAACAACAATTAGTTGTATACTCATATTTGATCATATTTAGCAGATATTTCTTTAGTTTTTGTGAATATTGTTTTTAAATATGGAGTGTTCTTTGGTTGTCATATATCATAATGTTTAAAACATGCATAATCTATTTAGATTATTGATGTATACTTTTAAATATTTCTATAATTTTTGTTATTTTACTGTGCAAGTGATGAAATTTATAAAACACTATTATTATTTAACTATATTTAAAAGTGTGTTTTCTCATTATAAATATTTGTGAATTTGTAACATTTATTAATAAAAATTAGGCAATGAATATAAGCAAACAAACTCAATCCCTCAGCAAAACATTGAAACTTAGTTAGGTTTTTCAATTTATTCTTCAAATTTAAAATGGATTTAGTTACCTTAATTTTATTAAAATTATTATAATAATAGCTAACGCGATTTCCACTTAATACTATAATAAACCAAACAAATAATCAACTTGGTGCAATATAACTTTCTCATAAACCTTTAGATTTTGAATTTGGTTTGGACGCAAAGCAAAAGCCAATTAAGTCACGTGCGGAGACTTTTAAAATAAATTAGATAATGGATTGATATGACGTTCTTGACACAAGTCACGCTGAGAGTGAAATCATTTAAAAATAATTTTCAATAATCTTTTTTTTATTAAAATCAATGTGATCAAGATCAAGGAGATTTTCTAGTTGAGTGGGACCCCACCATAAGAAGTCATCGAGTCGCCATGAAACGCAGATAGTTAAACGGTCAGATAACCAAGTACACACGAAAGTACATTTGCAAAACGTTGGTCATGAGTCATGGCCTCGTTTAACAAGCTGGCCTCGTTTAACAAGAAGAGGAATTGTTTGGACAGCTCATAGTGGTTGGAATATGGGTAAAAAATTTTCAAATTTTTTTTGTAGAACTAGTGTTTGAATTTTGGTTTTGAAGGCAGAAATGGATTCAGTCCCATCAAAAACTTTAAGACACCTAAAATTTTGAAGTTTAACAACTATAACTTGGATTTACAAAAAAATTTGTTAGATTTTCACTGAGTATAACCAGAATTTCCATAACTTTCCGGGCAACTCCTAGGCCTCGTTAGACTACCCAATGAATAATGACTCACAAAGCATTTTGCTTCTCCAATACCGTTAGAAAGAATTCACTGACACAATGGTTAAGTTAATTTCCAACTAGTATTTTTAGCTGCCAATTTTTAATGACTATGTAAGTGTTAGTTATATATAGTTACTAGATTATTAATAAAAAAAGTTGTATATCTCAATAATTGGATTTCATAAATTTGATAAGTAATTTCTATACAATTCAAATACCCTAGAGGTTTTATTTCATACGTTTGATTTCATAAGTTTGGTGACTGATAGACACGAAACTTAATCCAGTTGATATATTTCATATATTTCACGTCCAGTTGATATATCAAAATATCACTTAATCCCACTTAATTGGCAACCGGGACTTAATCCCTCCTTATACTCTGCATTTCGTCACGGCAACAACTACAAGAAGAAGAAGATGAATCCAATGGGTGAATATCGGCGAACAAAAAGATATAAACTTCTCTTTTAAAAAAAATCACTCTTTTAAAATATAAACTTATTTTCATCATTTTTCAAAGTTCAATTAAACCCTTCTCTCGGGATGGATATGTTCATTCAAAGAGGTGACTTATATATATATAATTTTTCTATGCTTTGCTTTCAATACAGTGAACCACTCTTGCGGAGACCAAAGCGTACGGATAAACACGAAACCTAATCCCACCTGTTCATATATTTCACGGCAACCTGGTCTTTTGTGTGGCAGCGCTTATATAAACTCGCACTCACCATCATATTCAACACAAGTACGAGAAGAAGAAAATGAATCCAATAATCCGTTTAGCCATGGGCCACAAATTACTTGTCCTACTTTTATTTCTCCTTGCTTTTCCATCATGCCTCCAGGCGTTGTGCCCGCCTCCTCCCTCAGTCCAATGCGAAAGCAATGGAGGAGGATGCCAGATCTTTAATGCCAAAGGCATTTGGGAGGATCGCAGCATTTGCAGAGCTGCAGAGGCTGTCTCACCCAAGACAGAAGCCGAGATTCTGCATGCTGTTGCCCGGGCTGTGGAAAAGAAGCAGAAGATCAAAGTGGTAAGCACTCTGGCTCATAGCATCTCAAAGCTAGTGTGTGTTGAAGAGCATGGATTGATTATCTCAACCGAAAACTATGCCTCCGTCATTGGCGTGAACAAGGGTGCCATGACTATTACAGTCCAAGGCGGCGCCATGATGAGAGACGTTATGGAGGAAGCAGCGAAGGAAGGCCTGGCTCTTCCCGCCATGGCTTACTGGAACGGAGTCTCTGCGGCGGGCGTTGTTTCTACGGGAGCCCACGGCAGCGGTCTCGAGGGCAGAGGGAGCGGTGTTTATGAATATGTGGTGGGTATGAAATTGGTGGTGCCTGCATCTCCATCAGAGGGGTACAGCAAAGTCATGAGCTTGAGTACCGAAACAGATGAAGATGAGCTGAAGGCTGCGAGATTATCTCTGGGAACGCTGGGAGTAATCTCGCAAGTCACCTTCGCTCTGCAACCCATGTTCAAGCGTTCTTTAAGTAGGCCGATTCTAAGCGATGATAAGGAGCTTCAAAACGAAGCAGCCCATTTTCTGAGGGCTCATGATTTGTCAGATTTATACTGGTTTCCCTTTCATCAAAAGGCACTGTTTAGACGATTCGATCGAGTTTCTGTTGAAGTTCCCGGTGACGGCCTCAACGTTGCAATTGGGCATTTTCCATCTAGCGTAGCCATCATTGAATATTCTGATCATCTGAGTAAGTATTTACAGATTTCCCACTTGTTTGTTTTATAGTTTTATTTATTTTTGTACTATGGTTGAATTCTTGAAAGCGATCTCTATCTTCAATTCTTTCAATCCAATTTAGTTGGAGAATCTTTGAAATCAAATTAACTAAATTTACATCTGGTCGAGTTTGTTTAAGAATAATTAATTAACTAGTTTACATCTCACGTGCTTATTTAAGAATAATGATGCGGATAAACATATTTATTTCATCGCAGATGGCATAATCCAATCTACAGAAGATTCTGCCCGAATGTGCTCTTTAATAGGAGAAGAAATTAACGAACTGACGTTTAACGGCAGCGGGTTTTGGAACGACGAAATTAAAGGCTTCACAGGGTACCCGGTCATCGGATTCAATCATCGCATGCAGTCTTCCGGAGGATGCCAGGGCACCTACAACAATAACAATCACAATCACACTGGTTGCACTCCCAACAAGATTTTAGATAAAAATGAGACCGTTTGTGCGTGGGACCGCCGGGTTCCGGCTGCCTTCGATTTCAACGTGGGACTGACAGTGCCCATTTCACGCCTCCCAGAAGCAATTATCGATATAAAGAAGCTCAGAGATCTAAATCCTCCAAGTATGTGTGAAGTCTATGTATTTTTTCGTTCTATTAAGAAATCTGACGCATATTTGGGACCAGCAGAGGACACGGTGACACTGGAAGTGACGTATTATCGTCCGAGAGAAGCCAAGACGCCCAAATGGAACGAAGATGTGTACGAAGAGATTGAGCAGATGGTGATCGAGAAGCATAGCGGGAGCCTGCACTGGGGTAAGGATGGCGGTTACTTGTTCGGAGGGTTAGCCAAGCGGACAGTGAATTTGGAGAAGTTTTTGCAAGTAAAGAATAGATATGATCCGGAAGGAGTGTTTTCTAGTGAGTGGACAGATGGGCTGTTCGGGATTGGAGGGCAAGGACTGGAGCAGTTGAGAGACGGATGCGCATTAGATAAGATGTGCAAGTGCAGGGAAGATAAACACTGTGATCCTGAAAAAGGATATTTCTGCAGGCCGGGGAGAATTTGGAAGAAAGCTCGAGTGTGCAGGCAATTAAATTGACAGTACTGCAATATGGTGCAATTTACTTATGTGTTTATGTTTGGTGATTTATGTATAATCTGTAGATAAATAAATAAAGATGAGTATCATTTGTGATGTATTGGGAAAGAAATAAAGTCGACGTCACTCTAACGTTGTAACTACGGTTTCAAAACGTCAGGAGTTGGCAATAAGTGTGTTTTTTTTCTTTCTATGTAACATGGGATGTCCATGGAATTGCATTTTTAGTCAACAGGAGATTGTGAGTATGTTGTCGAATTGTTGCAGGAATTATGATGGCGCGGTAGGCGGTGAAGTGGTATGGAATTCCCCACGTATAACTTAACTTGAGTTCAAAACCATGAGGAAATTAAAATAAATTTAAAGAATATTGTAACAAGATTGAAATATGATTTGAATGAAGAGTTTTATTTACTTAATTTTTCAATAAAAACTAATTATTTTTTGTCATCGTTATTATAATAACCGATTGTAATTTAACAGATTTATTATTGAAAACATTATTATAATAATCAATTGTAAATTGTAATTTAATTAATTTATTATTGAAAATTTATATTAATATAAATTATATTTGATATTTATTATATAAGACGTGTATTTATAGTTTAATATGAAAAATTAATCTCTTAGAATTAGAGTTAAAAAATATAAAAAAGGAATTTATAAAAAATAAATAATATTTAAAAATTTACAATTAATTTTAATTTATATAAATTAAAACCTATATTAAAATATATTTTAATTTAAATATAAATTAAATTATATTAAAATAAATTTAAGATATTATTTCAAAACATTATATGAGATGAAACATTACACAGAAAATTCAAATAATAAGTAACATTTTGACAAATGAATTACTTAAAAAAAAAAAAAAATCAAGAATAGACTTTCAAACTACAGGCTTCAGGTGGATATGTATTCCAAATTGTGATTTGGTATGTAGTTCAATATAGAAACTAGCATGTCTGTACATTGATCATAAAACAAATAATTAGCAAAATTTACATGCTTGTACATTAATCATAAAACAAAGAATTAACAAAATTTGAGTGAATTTTTGTTTAACCTTGAAGAGATTAACCTTAGTTATGACACCCATCAAATTTTGATGATTTGGAATGAATCTACTGTAACTGTGCACGTTTTCTTGATTAGCCTCCATGAAATGAGTCATGAACTTCTTCTATAATAGCCTCCTTGAAATCAGCCACGAACTTCTACTGGAATAGGCTCCCTGAAATGAGTCATGGAGCGGCGATCAACGGCCTCGGCCTGGGCCCGAGGCTGAGAGGTCAAACACTGTTGCACCTTGAGATGGAATTGAGGGTTTTTTTCACGAGTTCTTTCGTCAAACACTAAGTTGTTAGGTTGTCAGAGTTGCATATATAACGTGCTTTACCAGAGATCACGACAACTATTATTAACATGGTTACATACTATTGTATACTATTGTTACATGCTATGGGGGAGTTTGCACTAAGTATTAAAAAAGTTTACAGAGGTAATCTCAAGTATATTGATATAGGTTTTTTGATGGGAGCATTTACAAAAAAATGTGGATGCAGAGTATATATTGTAATGGAACTTTGTAGGTTTTATTATTTTTGGTGGGAAAGAGAAAGTCGTACAAATAATCTTGCAGAAATTATAACATTATGGGGGACACTACTGTGTGCAAAATGGTTAGGTATTGAGTCCATAAAGATATTCGGAGACTCAAAAAGTGTCATTGAATGGCTATAGGGATTCACTCAATTCAATCCTATCAACCTTTTTGCATGGATGAGGCTTATCCAAAATCTAGAGCAGAACTTTTGACAGATTACATATAAGCATGTGTAAGGGGAAGATAATGGGGTTGCAAAGATACTATCAAAAAGGAGCATTGTAGCATAAACATGTTTGCTTTACTTTCATGCTTTCAGCAGGGGCACTAATAAATGAAAGTACTATTGTAAGTAGCACTAGAGATAAAAATTTGCTAATAAATTTATAAAGTAAAATCTTAAGAGGATAATAAGGATATGAGAGGTTAGTAGGATTTTGCACTAAGTTTTTATTAATGTAAGTGTCAATCAAGTGACAAGTTTTTTTGTGAAAGATATATATCTGAAATAAGCTCTTGTAATTATTATTTTTAATTAAAGATAATGTTTTTTCGACTAAAAAAACCAAAAGCTAGATCCTCATCTAGCTTACATTTATTTTAGATTTGATCCAGGGAGTGGACTGTAGACTTCAGTCCTCGTTCTTCAATTTGAATCTCAAGGGTTCCATATTTGTTTCTTAAAGTAAAATCTTGTATCATTTCTCTCTGCGAATATAATCCTATACAATAATATTAAAATCATATCTATACTACAGACAAGGGGAAAACAATATGTGTTGTAAAGTTATAAACAGATTTGAACATGAGAGCATAAAAGATAGAAATACAAAGATATGCTCAGACTAATATTGCTTTATGGCTTACCTTTATTGGTTGAAAAATGAGAATCAATAAAAGACCAAGGTAAAAAGATCTGCACATAAAAATATAACGTTGTTCTTTAATATCTATATCGGTTAACTCAAAACTACATACACAACTCTCCATATATGTTTTATCTATATTGGTTCACACTGGAATCTATTGGAATTCAGAGGCACAACAAATCAAACAAAATAACACATAACAACATATCAAGCACATAAACACAAGAATTAACGTGGTTCACCCAACCAATCTGGGCTACGTCCACCAAACATAGGCATCAGGAGTTTATTAATCAAATTGGAGATTACATCAAGAAATTCTCATAAAACCTCTCACACTCTTTTCAAACCATCCGAATGATTGTCTGTTATATAGCATAGAGAATCTAACAGCCTCATAACTCCCTCACATCAAATATAGGAGGCATTAACTCCCTCCCAACAACCTGGAGCTAATCTAGGACCTGAATTCTATTATTGTCATCAGCTGAGATTTTTTCCTATTTTGCTCAAACAGAAAATCTCAACAATCTCCACCTTGACAACAATTCGCCTGATGCCCTGTTATTATTATTTTATCTTTT
>APFE030402617.1:0-22226 GCA_000404065.3 Pinus taeda
TTAAATTGTATTTTTGAATAATTTACTATTATTAATATTTTATATTAAAAATTGAATGAGCTACACATTTTCATCTTATTAAGAACTAACTAAATTATTTTACCTTTAATTATTTTCTCCTTGTGAGTATTGAAATATTTTACTAATTAGGTTAGAATGAATATGAATGAACTATTTATGCAATAGAAAAATATTTATCATAATTTTACAATCATAATTTCAACCACACTAAACTTTGTAATTTATAAAAATATCTTCGCATTTTTTTCAAAGTAAGTTGTTTTGTTTGCAATTTCATCTATAAACTTTTGATATATATTCACCAATACATAATATATTAATAAATATTATTTCATAAAAGTAAAAATCATGATGATATCCATCTAACAAACATAAAAATTATCTAAGATACACATTCAAATTCACTACCATCATCTAATTATATACACCTCTATCACATATAAATGCCATTAGCTAGCACACAAATATAATAATCTAACATGGCATCATCATCATGATTACATCTAAAAAAATACAAGCATTGTAACCTAACATCATCACCACACACTTCCTCAAATTAATATAGATAACATGTTAAATAATTGTTATCACATACACATTTATCTCGAGGCATATTAAATGAATATATGTAACATGACCTAAAAATATACACATTAATAACAACACATAAATTAGTATATGTATATGTACATGTATACAAACAAGTCAAATAACTACTATAAAATATATGAAAAAATAGTTGTAGTAGTGGTAGCCTAGTCTACAGCAAAAGATGATGGATGGTCAAGTGTTGCTTCAACTGTCGAAATTTGAGGTGGATGAGGAGGTGGATGGTCTAATCTCTCAGGAGAAACACGAGGCACATCCTCTAGCTATGGCATGTGATCATCAGGTGAATGATGAGGAGGTGTACTACCAGAAGGATCACCGACACCCTAACAATGATCTAATGGGTTAGTACAACAAGAAGCATGATCACCACCCTCATCATCATGACTTGATTGGGTAATAATGCATGAAGGCTCATCTGGTGTTGCATTCCCTGCATCCCTCCTCGCTTCTAGTAGTTTGCTACCTCCAACAATATGATGCATAAGAGTCATCATCTTGAGTCGACAGACCCTTTAGATATCCATGAACCTAGGATATGCGTTGATGTCTAGATACCTCGTAGGGTGGAATACCTCCTCAACTAAAACTCTATACAATCTGTTGCAGTAGTCCATCCTCATTAAGGGAGTTTTGAGGTATAAAATCAGCCTCCTAAGGAAATTATAAAATAATAGTGGAAATAATAGAATAAGATTATATTACATCATCAAAATTTAGAGGAAACATAAATAAATTTTTAAACTTCTCTCCCTATAGGTTTACTAAAATTTCAAGCGACCACACTCCTTCAATGAAAAACTTGATTCCTCATCCAATTAGTACTCATGTTGCATAATTTTGATGGACCCTACTACACGAAAAATGAGAAATACATGAAAATTGTGATTCCAATCACATTTTCCCATGTATTTCTAATTTCTCCTATAGCAGGGTCTATCAAAAGCATGCAACATGGGTACTCTTTGGATGAGGAATAAAAATTTTCACCCAACGAGTACTCCTTCTTGAAATTTGAGTAAAACCTTAGGGAGATAACTTGAAAATACGAGTTGAAAAAATAGTTTTATTATTTTATTATTTTTTAATATTTTTGTTTTTTTAGTCCAAAAATGGTGAATCATCCCCCATGGTTCACATCATCATTTTGAATCCTATTGGTTTTTATAGAGTTTATTTTGGTGGTACTTTTTTCGTAGGAGGCCCATTTTAGACCTCAAAATTCCCCTAATGAAATATCAAACCATCCCTATGGGCCTGGATGCCCATGACCCCCTAAGGATGTGCCTCACCCACTTGAGCCTCGCTCATACATATATAAAAAAAATCAAAAATATATATGTACATGTATATGTATATGTATATGTACATGTACACAAACACGTCAAATAACTGCAATTAAATATATGATACAACAGATGTAGTAGTGGTAGCCAGGTCTATTGTAGAAGACGATGGATGGTCAAGTACTACCTCAACTATCAAACTCTGAGGTGGAGGAGGAGATGGTTGGTCTGCTCTCTCAAGAGAAACATGAGGCACATCCTCTAGCTATGGCATGAGATCATTAGGCAAATAATGAGGAGGCGTACTACCGGAAGGATCACTAACACCCTAACCATGATCCGATGAGGTAGTACTACCAAAAGCATGATCACCACCCTCATCATCATGAACTAATTAGGTAACACTACATGAAGGCTCATCTAGCATTGCATGCCCTGCATCCCTCCTTGTTGTTAGTAGTATGCTACCTCAAATGATATGACACATAAGAGTCATCATCTTGAGTGAACAGTTCCTCTAAAGATCCATGAACCTAGGATTTGTGTTGATGTATCGAGCCCTCATAGGGCAAAATCCCTCTTCAAGTAAAACTCTAGACAATATATTGTAGTAGTCCATCCAAAATCTCATACCAGCCATATGGTCCTAGATGCCTGTGCAGTAGGAGTATCCTCTTTGTAGCCAGAGACAATTCCTCTAGCCCAAGAGTGGGTCTAGCTGCAAACAAGACAATCTAATGTAAATTTCCTTAGATTAGAATCGAATAATAGGGCCTACCTCTTATAGCGCTAATCCACTTGATATTGACCTTCCTTCCTTGCTCCAACTTCCTTTTGTTCCTTTCATTCAAATACCTGAAATGAACATGCAAGAAACAACAGCAAACGTGATAGAACCAAATCGAATTCAATCTACTTAAAAGGTAAAGGAGTTTTGAGCTATCAATGTAATATTACACACATTATAGGAAATAAACCATTAGTTGTATTAATATAAACTTCAAAGAGAAATACAACTGGAGCCTTGACGCTGCGGGTTCACTTTGGCATGTCTAGGTTCCAGCACCACTATAAGGATCTCATGATTCACCCTCAAAATAACGGAATTTCAAGAGCTATTTCCCATTTATCCAAACCAAACAGTATAAGATTATTCTCCCTTCACACACCAACTAGAAGGCTAAGGTTCTCAACATGGCTCTCAAGATTTTCATATTATTTTAGCCCTTTCACTAGCTAGCTGAGGTTGTAAAATGAGGAGTTTATATAGATTTGATAGAAGAGAAATGGATCCTCTTATGGTGGGAGAGGGCTTATCCCTTTTGGTTTGTTCCATTTTTATATCGGAAAGGAGCCCAAATGGTCTCTCTCTGTTATATAAATTTTTGGGCACTTCAACCCCAATCATAAATGTCCATAAACTGAGGTCTCCTAAGTCCCTAAAAGTGTCGCTTCATTGCCTAAAGTAACAAAGTCAGCTAATTACATCATCTCCGAGAAGTTCTCCACTAAAAATTGCTCAAAAATGGTCAAAACTGGACCATACTGAAAACCCAGTGCAGAGGGTGCGATGCATATCACTTTCCCAGTGTACAAGGTGTTATGCATACTGAATGGCCCCTATGTAGGGTGTGATGGTAAGGAATGGAAAAATGGAAGGGACAAAATGCGAGGTGGAAGATCATGGAATCTTCTAGAAACTTCCCCTCTGACACTTGCCTCTTTGTTTTCGACCAGGGATGAGTAAGCGATCATCATTCTCCAAGTGGAATCAGGAACTATCAGAGAGAGGACACTAATCGAGACCCCATAGGATGACTCACCTCCCTACAATCATCTATATATGGATCCCTCATCACAAAGATCCAGAGGCTAGAATCTTGTATCTTGTAGAGAAGTGTTGTTGGTTTTCTGGTGTATGTTCATAGTGTTGGGTGATCTAAGCTTTACTTGAGGTGAAGAAGGGCTTTCTTGCTAGAGGATGATGTTGGGTTAGAACATATGGTTGTAATCCTCTTGCTACTTTTCATCTTAATAAAGCTACTCAATTTTTCCTCCATATTCTTGTATGTTTGCTTATATATGCATTTGTATGGTTACACATATCTGATCCTATGTTATTTGTGAATATAGATCTTTGTTCTTCGATAGTAGTATGTTGTTGTGATTCCATAGGTGCTCTTTGAAGCTGGATAGACGAAGAAGAAGTGGCAAAGCTCTATCAGGAAGGAGAGGAATCAAACAAGGAAATCAAGCGCAAGACTAAGGTTGGTCTCCTTTGTTCCACTCTTATCTATTTTCATAAAGGAAAATGAAAGTAGACTTTACTTGTTTGTTTATAAGATACTTACCAGTCTTAGTGGGAATAGCAGCGTTTGTGTGGACACTATTCCCGGTAACAAAATGGCGACTCTGTTGGGGAGTGACCAGATTGTTTGTTAGCCTATCTTTGTTTCTTTCATAAACTTACAGACGGAGCCTAAAGCCAAGCCATCTAGCCTTCGAACTGCATTTGTTATATAAATGCAAAGTAGATCAATGCTGCTTCAGTCTATCTCCAGGTTTTATTTATGAATTAAACAATCAATCTGCAAACAGTCTAATTGCCCTAAGTGGTGGCTCTAGTAACCTCCTTAGATCAACCCCTGCGATTTACATATATTGAACATCACTTACTCGGCCTAAATCCTTGAACTGAAATGCAAATTGTGAGTAAAAACTCATTTAAAGTCTTGCACGGGTACCATCGCACCCTTCCTTCAAGGAATTCTATATACATCGTACTTCCCGAGTGCAGTAGGTGCACTGCATACTGGTTTCACTGTGTAACAGGTGCGATGGTCAAGGAAGGTTAACTTTACCTTCAAATTTTAGTTTTTCCTCACTGTTTTCAGTCTTATTCATGAGTTTTGTTGTTTGTGGTCAGTGTATCTCTGTGAAAACCCCCTTCTCTTACATTATTCCACCTCCATAGTGCAAAGAAATGTAAGTGTTTTTATGTATTATGCACCATTTTCAATTCTCTTTTGAAAAGAAGTAGCATAGTCGTATTGTCGTTTCTTGATCTGAAAGTGTCGTAGCTCTCGTTTCAGTAATAGAAGACAATCCCATTGTTCTTGATAATTGATTATATAGTTACTGTTGCATATGATTTGAATTAGTATGTTTTAAAGTGTTGAAAAGCAATTTTCATTTCAAAATCACAAAGTGTCTCTCTTACCTTCACTTCATTTTGAAAAGAAATTTTTTGCGTATTGTTCACTTTGAAAATAATTCAGATTTACACTTACCCTTCTTATTATCATTCATACATTAAGAAGGTTGAAAAAAAATACATGCATGTGCATTTGCATTTTGACTGCTTGGTTTGATTTAGGATAGTGCATTTAGCATGTGCACTGTGCTCTTTGCCAAAAGATTCTTAACTTTCTTTCCTTAGTAGCTAGGATTTTCATTGCCGAAAAAGATTAAACGTTTGTTTATCATCTTAGACTGCATTTTAGGAATTATATACACATCACACGGTGAACTTGAAAGGCAAATTTTTAAGCAAGATCAACTTAAAATAAATTTATTGAATCTAACAACGCTTTGGAACCTAACGCACAACATCTAGAGGTCTAGGCTAGAGACGTATTCTGGCGTCGTAAAACCTAGTAACTGTTGTTTTCGTTACTGGTTGGGTGATTCCTCCACTCTGAGATGGCAAGTGCCAGTACGGACTTGTGCTCCCACATACCGTCGGAGTATATATTGGGAGACCACAATAGGCTACATCCTTTATCCTTAGGAAGCCGTGTCTGCCGCCCTATCGATCACAATGCACTGAACACAGCATTCGGGAAGATTGACTGCTGTACCGTAAAAAAATTCTGTAGTTTTGCGATTGGTTTGGTAATCCCCTCTACCTAGATCTCCATAGAAGTTCATTTTGCTCCTTTTCAGAGTCCTTAAAAGAAAAGGTCCTCTGAGCACTTGTCACTTGAGGCTCAATAAAAATTGAAGGCGACTAGAGTCATCTTTTGTTTTTTCTCGACTCTTTAAAATTGAAAAAACAGGTTGTGTCAAAGCGTCTAAAATTTATTTTAATATAAATAACATCAAAATTTCCCTCGTTGGTCTTTAGGTTGAGAAAATGGAGTCTACCAACCAAGGATCTCCCCTTGGAGTAAATCCTAGTCCCTTCTCCTCTTGGGGAGATGTTGGTGGGCCCCATATGGCCACATTGTCACTTCGAGGGTTGACGATTGGTTTTCTTGTCTGTCTCTTCTCTACCTCTGTCATTCAAAATCCCGTAATTCCTGAACAATCAAGTCAGCAACTAGATGACACTAGAGTTGCCTCCCAACCTTCTATTAAGTCTGATTCTCTGACTCCTCCTTCCTCTTCGCTTGATAAAGTTGATAAAGCTAAAAATCAAGTAACTGAGAAGAAGAAGAAGTAGAAAGAGAAAAAGGAAAAGAAGAAAAAGGAACCGAAATCGAAAGGGGGCAACCAAGCGTCATCTAGCGAAAATCCTCACATCGCACCATCTAAACCTAAATCTCCTTGTGTCATTTGCAATGGAGACCACTATCATCGAGATTGTCCCTGCATCCCATGGATATTAAGGGATTGTTCTCCTCATTTGCACAATTCGATGGCATCAACCTATGATGATCATGTTGAATGCACACCGTCAACCAGTGAAAGTGAAGCACCTGGACAGAAAAGGAATCCCAGATTTCCTTGTAAATTGTGCTGAAGGCAATCACGTCATCCACCGTTGTCCCTTCCTTGATGAAGCTAAAAGAGTTTTGGATGACCGTCCTACTTCACCACTATGGCTCCCTCCTGGATATAAAAAACTCTCACCAAGTCCACCACTGGTTGAAAATCTGGCTGGCTCGACATTGTGGTCAACTGAACCATCTATCATTGAAAATGAACCCTCTAAATCCATACCAAATGAAACTCAAAAGGTCGAGATAGCAGTTGACCCGGTCTTTCCTGCATAGTGTTCATCTTCGAATGATACCGTCACTGAAGCGAAAACGACATCGTTCAAATTATTTTCGTAAATATAGACTTCGATGAACTTGGGGGAAGGCCACCTGTTCCTTTATCGCAGGAAGGAAGTTCATTAGAGTCATATCCGGCCGTCTACTCGGTCCCACCACCAAGCAACCTAGTCATTCCCTTCAAATGGAATCTATTAGACAGACCCCGTTTGCCAACTAGTGTACCATTCAGAATCATTGTACAAGCTTACAGAATGGTCATGGCTGGTACCATCATCAATGAAGGGGCTTCTATGAGTATCCTTTCCTCAACTGCTTGGAAAGTGCTTGGTTCGCCATCACTTTTGCCTAAAATGAGAAATTTGATAGGCTTTGACAAAGGAACCAGTCGACCTTTAGGGATCCTTCCAAATGTGCCCATTACTTTGAGAAGGAAAACCATTCACATGAACGTGATGGTAGTTGAAGGACCCTTGGATTATAATATACTCCTTGGATGCAACTATATTTATTGCATGGGAGCCGTTGTCTCCTCACTCTTTAGAGTAATGTGTTTTCCGCACGAAGGCAGAATGGTCAAGCTCGTAGACCAAATGTCATTCCCTGGTTCAAACATCGCAAATAGTCAAATGCCATCCCTAAATGGTCTTTTCATGTAAGGAATGTCTCATCGATCTCCATTTCGTCCACCTAATGAGCGCGAGTGATTCAGGAGGATGTGACTAAAACCTAGGGGGCATGCACCCTGGTCTGTTTCGGCAGGAAAACCATGGGTATAGAGTGGGTTTCCACGGAGGATATATGACTAGTCTGACACACCCATCCTCACAGGAAAATGGGATTAGGCTGGAATAAGATATCGTCGTTAAATTTATGTGAGTGGAGTAACTCTACGCCACTCCCCTTTGTCTATTTTGGTAGACATCGCCAAGGAAGCATTCTATCTGCTACGCGGGGAACTTTCATGGTAGCTTTGGAATTTTTCGCCATACCTGGGGGCATGAAAACCTTTCCGCATGCAAGCGAAGAGTGACTATTTATTTTTTAAATTTGTAGGACCTCTAACCCTTTAAACCTGTAAGGCTGGTCGTTTCCTAGCTTGCATAAAGAAAGGATCGGGGGCAAAGATTCAAAAGGTGCAAGCCCCTTCAAAATTCCATCTTGAATGAGACATCCTTATTATACGACTAGTGAGCAGTGTTACCACAGGGTTCAAGCTCGTTAAAAAATAAACATAAGTCATGAGAAAATGTTTCCCCCAGAGTTTAAGCTCATTAAAAAATGAACCGGTAAATACCCACTGTGAATGCCTTATCACCAGCTTTTGAGCCTTGGTCGTGTTCTCATCATCACCTCCACTATTTTTTCGCCGATCATTCAACTCCATATGATTGTTTACCCTTTCGAGGAACATCTGCGAAGAGTGATTCTATTAGCCATCCTTGTGACACTACTGTGATTGGAAAATTCCAAGCCTTACCTAGAATCAGCTGCAACCCTAAAACATCACTCGTTCCTCGAAAACGAGTCTCCTTTAAGCTCTTTTCAACTGACTCATAAAATATGAAAATATTGCTGAGCGATTAGCCTCTCCGACTCGTTAAAGTCATCGGAAGTTCTATCCCTCCTCTAGATTTAAGTCTTTTTGGACCTGAGGGATTATTACACAAAAATATCAAGCGCTTGTCTTGTTCGGCTCATTAAAACTAGAAGTTGACATAGGAACAACCCTTTCAGTACTTTGAAGCTTGGATGCCTCAATGGCAAGTTTCTCACTTTCAGTGACAGGTTTACATCAATGGCCTTCGACCGAGAGATTTCGCATGGTGTTCGATGCCAAGTCCTTTTTCACACCACGTGAATTGTACTGTATTACCATGAGGGTCATTGTCATTATTGGTGATTCCTCTCGTGCCTATTAACAGCTTACATCATTGGCTAGTAATCAGGAAATGTCTTTCCATGTTCGACTCAAAAACATTTTTCACATTGATCGACTTGTACTCCGAGTGAACATTGAACGAGTTTTGAAGACCTTGGATCTAGTTTTATCCATCTATGCTGCAATATATTCAGGAATATAAAGACATGAAATGTACATCATTGTCGAACAGATGATCCTCCAGATCAAAGGATGATGAGTCCGAATCATCAGTCTGCCACATAGACGATTGTCTATCCTATGTACATGAAAATGAATTTATAAAGCTGAGCATGGGAATGCCCGCCTCAGCTAGATCATGAAAGAATGTTGTCAAGATAATGTATTGTATTGTATCTTCTTACAGGTCATCTCCCAGCTCGAAAAAGCTTCTGATCCTCATGGTAAAGCATTTCACCCGACATCAAAAAGATTGACCTCATGCTTTAGGGGGAAACTATTATAGACATTTTTGGGCACTTCAACCCTAATCATAAATGTCCATAAACTAAGGGCTCCTAAGTCCCTAAAAGTGTTGCTTCACTACCTAAAGGAACAATGTCAGCTGATTACATCATCTCCCAGAAGTTCTCCACTAAAACCTGCTCAGAAATGGTCAAAAATAGACCATACCGAAAACCCAGTGCAGAGGTTGCGATGAATATCACTTTCCCAGTGTAAAACGTGCGATGCATACTGAATGTCCCCTCTATAGGGTGCGATGGTCGGGAATGGACAAATGGCAGGGAAAAAATGCGAGGTGGAAGATCATGGAATCTTCCAGAAACTTCCCCTTTGACACTTGCCTCTCTGTTTTCGACCAGGGATGAGTAAGAGATCATCGTTCTCCAAGTGGAATCAAGAACTATAAGAGAGAGGACACTAATCAAGACCCCAGAAGATGACTCACCTCCCTACAATCATCTATATATGGATCCCTCATCACAGAGATCTAGAGGCTGGAATCTTGTATCTAAAAGAGAAGTGTTGTTGGTTTTCTGGTGTATATTCATAGTGTTGGGTGATCTAAGCTTTACTTTAGGTGAAGAAGAGCTTTCTTGCTGGAGGATGATACTGGGTCAGAACATATGGTTGTAATCCTCTTGCTACTTTTCATCTTAATAAAGCTATTCAAGTTTTCCTCCATATTATTGTATGTTTGCTTATATATGCATTTGTATGGTTAACACATATCGGATCTTGTGTTATTTATGAATATAGATCTTTGTTCTTCGATAGTAGTATGTTGTTGTGATTCCACAGGTTCTCTTTGAAGCTGGATAGATGAAGAAGAAGTGGAAAAGCTCTATCAAGAAGGAGAGTAATCAAATAAGGAAATCAAGCGCAAGACTAAGGTTGGTCTCCTTTGTTCCACTCTTATCTATTTTCATAAAGGAAAATGAATGTAGACTTTACTTGTTTGTTTCTAAGATAGCTACCAGTCTTAGTGGGAATAGCAGCATCCAAGTGGACACTCTTCCCGGTAACACTCTCGGTTCCAGCTTGCCCAACCATTTACCAGACTTCCCTTCACGAAGCTTCTAGACCTAGAAGCTTCAATTCCATTTTTAAAAACTTTCTAAAAGAGGGTCAGCATGGGTGATGAATGGCTCACTTGCACCATTCGGTGCTAGTCCTAGTTTTAAACTCTGTAAATCGGCACATGGAAGGAATTGTGCACGAGCGTCGGTCCTAAAAATTGAGCTTGAAGGAATATTCTTGGTAAATTATGTAAGAAAGAAATGTTCTACAGATGAAGAGGGAAGTAGGGACATGTTATTCATGGAAGGGAAACATATGAGGGTCATTGTAGGGGCCTTCTAGGATCGAGGAACGAGGAGTATAGGGATAGTGACAAAATTATTTGTAATAGATTTGTGGAGTAGGAGTATCCTCTCTACGGACAGAGATGATCCCTCTAGCCCAAGGGTGCATCTAGCCGCAAACAAGACAGTATAATGTAAATTTCCTTAGATTAGAATCAAATAAGAGGGCCTACCTCTTATAGCGCTAACCCACTTGATGTTGACCTTGCTTCCTTGCTCCAACTTCCTTTCGTTCCTTTTGTTTAAATAATTGAAACAAACATGCAAGAAACAACAGCAAACGTGATAGCATAAAAAAATTCAATCTACTTAAAACATCAAGGGTTTTTAAGCTATAAAATGTAATATTACACACGATATAAGAAATAAACCATTAGTTGTATTAATATAAACTTCAAAGAGAAATATAATTGGAACCTTGATGTTGTAGGTTCCCTCTGGCATATCCAGGTTCCAGCACCACTATAAGGATCTCATGATTCACCCTAAAAAAAATGGAACTTCAAGAGCTCTTTCCATTTTCTCCAAACAGAACACTATAAGCTTATTCTCCCTTCACACACAAACTAGAAGGCTAAGGTTCTCAATATGGCTCTCAATATTTTCAGATTAATTCAACCCTTTTGGTAGCTAGTTGAGGTTGTAAGATGAGGATTTTATATAGCTTTGATAGAAGGGAAATGGATCCTATTAATGTGGGAGAGGCCTTATCCCTTTTGGTTTGTTCCATTTTAATAGGGGAAAGGATCCCAAACAATCTCTCTTGCCTCTATCTTCCCCATCCATTTACCAAACATTTGTTCACAAAGCTTCTAGACCTAGACGCTTCGACTCCTTTTTTAAAAACTTGATAAAAGAGGGTCGATGTGGTTCATGAATGGCTCACTTGCAAAATTCAGTACTAATCCTAGTTTTAAACTCTGCATATCAGTGTAGGGACGGAACTGCGCTCTAGCGCTGGTCCTGAAAAATGAGCTTGAAGGAATATTCTTAGGAAATGATGTAAGATGGAAATGTTCTACAGATGAAGAGGGATGTAGGGACATGTTCTTCATGGCAAGGAAACATATGAGGTTCACTGTAGAGGTCCTCTAGGATTGAGGAACGAGTAGTACAGGGATGGTGACAAAATGTTGTGTAACAGATTCCCCCTAAAGCATGAAGGTCGAACAAGAGTGATGTGTGAAATTCTTTTTGAGTAGATGCATGGAACCGGAGGCCACCACTGGAAAACCTGCAAGCAAGCATAGATACATATATATCACTGAAATCTCTTATACATAAATCATGGTATGGACACATCTATCGAGAAGAAGATCATGTAAATGGATCCAAGGTATGGGCGCAACCATCCGGTAAGAAGGATCATATCAAACCCAAGGTATGGTTGCAACCATCCAATAAGGAGAAGGATCACATATAACAGACTCATGGTATGGTTGTAGCCATCCATTTAAAAGAGATATTTATGTAAGCATGACCATGTCACATTTCTCTACAACCTGGACTTGTGTAATTTGAGCCCAGGTTCATGTGCTCCAACATGAACCGATCAAAGTACAAATTCTAGCATATGAATAGATGTGTTGATGTCAAACACGCTAGAAAATCACTTGATTACCAGTCAATGATGTGAATTGTTGACAAGCACGAGAGAAACCACCGATAATGACAATGACTCTCAAGGTACCAATAGCATAATTCATAGAATATGAATAAGGAACTGAAGTCGAACACCTGTGAAGTCACTCGATCAAAATCCAGTGATGAGAACTTATCATCGAGTGCGAAGAACTTGCCTTTAGTGCATGAAATCTCTAAGGTACTGGAAAGGAGTCTCTCGTCCAACCTCGCAGATAATGAGCTGAAGTTGATGGGAAGTGACCATGTCAAAGGAGGGCCATGATGTATCCCACTTGATTGACACAACACAAGGGATGCAATGATTATGAGATGATAAAAAGAATCATGAATGAGTGTAAACTTCGAAAGGATTAAGTCTTGAACATATCAGCGACACGAATCTGGAGTTTGGAAGCTCTTGGATCCATAGGATTGGAGGTCATGATGACGTGGCAGAGATTAGATGGAAAGGAAAATGGCCCATACCCAGGAAGGTAAATGATGAAGTGGGGATATCCCAACCTGACATGAAGCATAAGAGTGTCATGTTCAAGAGTGACAAGTTGCCGACACAACGGGGAAAAATTTCCCATTTTCCCCAACCGTTTCTGGCAAGGACCCCAATTATTTTTTATCACAACCTTGAAGGGGATAGCATATGATTGTAATTTAAGTCTATCTTTTGGATAGATCTGACCTAGTAATATTAGCGAGCCCTAGAAAGGCGAAGCTCGTGTCTGTCATGATGATGAATCTCATGTCATTTAAAGTTTAACGAGTTCGGCAAAGGGAAAACTCGGTATCTTTTTCATGTTTATAGAGTTTGAAAATGACATGGAAAAGAAAACTTTGAAAGGTCCCTTTTCATAAAGTTGTCTCTTGATTCCAAATAGAACAAAATACTTGAGAGAACCTCCTGATCATGTTAGCCAAGGACTACCTTTTTCATAAATAGTTTATCCCAACCCAAAACAACAGTAAATGTATATTGGGTAAACAATCTTTCAGAACCATTTTACTAGGTCAAAATGACAAGAGCTCGGCAATCGTTTCGTGTTTCAAGAGTTGGAAAAGAGCTTAAAGCAAACTCCACATTTTCATTTTCTTTAACATGTCAAAAGGTAAGAATACTCGGCAATCTTTTCATTTGAATTTTTATGAGTTGGGAAAAAAGCTTAAAGATGACTCCAATTTTTCATCATCGCCGGAAACCCATCACCTGTTGATGCACAAGAAGCAAACATATTATCTGTTTCTAAGGTAAAATGGCGAAAAAAGGATTTTAAAAAGCCTAAAAACATGGCTAAAAGTTTATAAAAATGGAAAAAAAAATTACCATTTACCTCTTTTTACCTCATTTGGAGAAATTTTTACCCACTTGTGCCCTAAATCTTTAGGATTGGATTGTAGTAGATCCAGGATGTCGATCAACAAACCATCTGTTGCAAGTAAGAGCTGAGGTCCTAAGCTTTTCATTCATACCTATTTTTCATGCATTTAACCTTTTTTAAGTTTTTTGAGGAATTTTTTGCAAAACAATTTTTCCCTCGGTTGGCGTGAGATCCAGGCTCAGGATCACGACAATATGGGGTTTTTGACATGGAAACTCGCACTATTGGCATAGATATTCTTAAAACAGTTGTTTCGTCATAGAGAAATAAGAATTTTCCATTTCTGCCCAACTCTTTTGCTTCGAATCCAAAATTTCTCTTGTAAAAACTGATGTTAAGTTGAATGCATGGTATTTGCAGGCAAATCACATCAATAAAGATGGTGATAAAATGGAAAGAACGCGAGCACAAAGGAACTAATTCATTGGCATTGGAAGATCCAAAGTGCCTAGATGCACTTAGGGACTATGAGCTCCTCAAATTCTTTCTCACACCGAGTTTTCAGGCTCAACCTGAGCTGCTACAATACTTTATTAGTCCGTGGAGCATCGGACGAGAGGTATTTGTGATCTGTGATCAAGAGCTGGAGCTAGAGACTTCAGACATCTACTTCATTACTGGATTTCCCCACAAAGGGGAATCAGTCCAATTGTATGGAGGCAGGCCCATTGGGGTGAGTGTGAACATGCTCCTTGCAGAACATTGTCCAGAAGCTCTGAAATCTAAAAGCAGCAAGGTTGACATCATGACCATACACGAACTTGTACTAAAGGTGTTTCTCTTGACCATTAATAGAGTTGCTAGGGCTCAAGAATTACACGAATCCAACAAATCTAAGCTCCACTATTCCATAGACTATACGGCGCCCACTTTCTTCAACTGGGTGGAAGCCATGAAAGTGAACATCAAATGCCAATTATCCAAGGTAGGGAACCTGAGGTAATTTGGATATGGTTCTGTTCTGGTGACTTTCTTCTTAGAAAGAAACCCATTATTCCACTATTAGCTAGCGGAGGAGAGCCCCACGATGCCACGAGATCCACGGATGGTCTGTTGGGGCGAGCTGTTGCCAAGGACTGGAGGGGGTTAGCACATGTCATACAAGCCCACTTTCTTTGTGTGGTTCAGGCATCAGCTGATTGTTGTGGAGGATTGGCCATATAGCGGGACTGACTTCGGCGATGATCATGACATGTTGCTTCGAGAGGGGGAGGATTTTAATGATGGAGGTGAGAAAAATAGTTTTTGTTTTTTACTTTTTATTGTTTTTTGAATATATGTATTCGTGAAATTTTGATTTTGTAATTGCAGATGTGGGACTAGAGCAACTAGCTAGGATGTCCCCAATTGCTAGATACATTGCTCGACAACTTGAGATCACTCTTTATCAGGAAGGAGTTGACAATGAGGAGGAGGTTGTGCAGAATCTTGACAACTTGACCAGATCCATCGCAGAGTATGCCCAGATGGAGGATATTCCCCGCCATTATCAACGACACATAGTTGGAGTGTCGAATCAGATCCAGCAATTACTGAATGATGTAGTACAAGAAATGTCATGCTATCATTAGCACAATGTCGAGTAGTCGATAGTTTTAGCATTTACAATTTTGAGGCCTGCTAGCCACGGATTTTCTTGGGACACATATATTATTTTTTGGGTTTTGATGTATGACACTCAAGCATTATGGAAATATACATACATACATGCATATATATATATATATATATATATAATATATATATATATATATAAACATTTCCTGTTTACTATGATACAATGTTTTGTTTTTCACATATTGCGTAAATGTTTGTCTAACACATAATTATCCAATGCATCTGTTAATGTATTCATATGCCTAGGAATGTGATGATATGTGATATAATCAAAATTTCTTTCCAATAGACAAATAGAAAAATACATTCTCAATATCTGAGAGTTTCTGACAGAATATTGCCCATTGAGCTTAAGAACAACAAGTTGTGAATCAAGGTTAACAACCATTTCTCAAATGTCAAGATCAATGGCTTCTGACAAGAGTTCGATAATTGCGCTATATTCATCAATATTATTAGTTGTTTAACCCAAACAAATACCTTGAAGATCAATCAACTCACCATGAGGGGCATAAATAGCCCATGCTACAGATGATAGATTCCGGGTACTATGGAAAGCACCACCAGTAAAACTGACGTAAGGGGTCACAGACATCTACAAAGCAGGTGAAGACATAATAAATAGGAAAGATTCTTTAAAAACACACCAAACCAAACTACACACAAATGAATAACACACTTACGTTATGTACAAAAGCAACCATGCATGATAACTTAGGCATAGTAATTTTTGAGGTACAGCCCATTGCGGGGCTTGTCCAAGGGGTTTCCCTAATAATCAATCATCTCATAGGCCCCTTTTCTGTAACACACGCTTGACAATATAGGGCCCATGCCACATGGGTTTGAATTTTTGTGCCCCCATCTTATCATTAGCTTGGTCATATAGCAAGACCAAATCACCCTCATAAAAATCATGAGGAGAGACTGGCTGATGAAAATGGGACTTAACTCGCTTGTTCTGTGCTTCAATGACTAAAGTAGTGAGATGGAGGGTTTCATCCAATTGTTCTAAATATAATAGATTCTCTTCTTAAGGTGAGGTATCGGGGAGTAATTCGACAACCAGTTTGAGTGAGGAAATTTCACATTTAATCGGAAAGATAGCTTCTAGACCATAGACTAGCTGGAAAAGGGTGAATCTAGTTGTGTCTTTGGTTGAGGCTCTGTAGGACAACAGAGATGGAAAAAGGATGAAATGCCAATTGGATTTGTGCATCCCAATGATGCACTGAAGCATAGTGACCAACACTTTGTTTACAGCTTCAACTTGGTCATTGGCTTGATGGTAGTATGGTGTTGAGCCATCATGATGCAAGCCCAAAGTAGAAGTCATCTTAGCCATCATGTAATCATGAAAATGGGAGCCATGGCCAGTGAAAATGGCTTGAGGTAATTCAAACCTAGAAATCACATGATTAAATAGAAATTGCATCGTCGTTTTACATCAGTTGAATATATAGGCATCGATTCAGCCCATTTGGTGAAGTAATCCATAGCAACGATAATATAACCATGCCCCTCTGTCAAACGAGGGTTACATGTGATAAAATCAATGCCCCATTTGGCAAAGGGACCAATAGTAATAATGGGGTGAAGGTGAGTGGGTGGGGTGCACATTTTTCATTGATAAATTTGGAACTCATGGCATTTGCGAATAAAAATAATGAAATCCTTAAAGATAGAGGGCCAGATATAGCCAATATAGAGTATCTTTTGAGCAGTTGTGTAGCTAGATAGATGATCACCACATGTTCCAGAATGGCAGTCATTCAAGACTTTTTCAGCCTCATCGAGAGTTAAACATCGACGAAGAAACGAATCAACACCAACACGATATAAAGTATCCCCAGTGATGTGGTAAGGTTGGGATTGATGTTGAATGTGTTAGTGATCATCCTTGGACAACACAGACCAAAAGTTATTAGTTTAGAGATACATGATGATATCACCATACCAAGGATTCAGAGTGCTAATTAGATAGAGAATCTCATCGGGGAGCTGCTCATCAATACCACTAAGAAGAGAAGTGGAGGGAAGAGAGAAAATAAACTCAGCAAATACAAGCAATTTTTGAGATTTGGCAGTAGTGAACACAAAATCAAATTGTTGGAGGATGACAATCCACTTGAATACTTTCTGAGTCAGAATGTAAGTCATGGGGTTACACTCGGAAATCACGGTTTTAGGGCGAAGGAGAATATAATGTTGAAAGTGTTGAACAGCTTGAATATCAGCCAAATCCAACTTCTCGACATGAGCATAAGCAGTCTCAATATCGAGGAGGTTAGGGCTAAGGTAATAAATGACATGTTCATGACCTTCATCATCGTCATGCAGTGGCACCATAGAAATAATGCTAGAATATGCATCTAGATAGAGGAAATAATGGCGATGATAGTTTGGAGGGTGAAACAAAGGAGAATTAATGAAGACAACTTTCAAGTTATCAAAATACTTTTGGGCAGCCTCATCCCAAATAAATGGTGTTCCTTGCTTAAGCAATCGGGTGAACCCTAAAGCTAGCTCAGCATAGTTAAGAACAAAGCGATGAAGGAAATTCAGTTTCCCTTACAGATTCTGTAATAGAGGCAATGAAGAGGGAGCGAATAAATTAACAATAGCCTCAACTTTGAAAGATCAAGACGAATTCCATCTTTCACAACCAATAGAACCGAGAAGTCATCCGGATTCTATGCAGAAGACACACTTATGTGGAATCAGCTGAATGTTATAATGTTTGCAACAAAGAAAGATTTGTCGAAGATGATTGGGATGGTCATGGTGCTTACATGAATGAGCAGGAAGATCATCCAAATAAGGTTGAGTGATGTTTTTAATGTCATGGAAAGCATAGGACATCGCTCTTTGAAAAGTAGCCCCAACATTCTTAAGGCCAAAAGGGAACCTTTTATATGCAAAATTCCCCAATGAATAGATAAAGGCAGTCTTATCTTGATTAGCCGATGCAATGTTTATTTGGTTATAACCAGAGAAATTGTTCATAAAGGAGAAAATCTCACTCCTAGCACATTCATCGATTATCTGGTCTATAAAAGGAGTGGGATAATTATCCTTCAGACATGCACGATTAAGGTCACAGTAATCAAAACAAACTTGAACTGTGCCTTGTTTCTTAGTCACCAATATGATATTAGACACCCAATCTATCATAGGGATAGGATAAATAAATCTAGCTTTAAGAATTTTTTCAACTTCCCCTTTAATGGCGGCCACTTTTTTAGGGTGCATTGGATGAAGTTGTTGATGAATGGGCTTCGCGTTAGGGTAAGTCGGAATTTTTTGCATGACCATACTTGGGTCAATGTCGGGCATTTCTTCATACGACCATGAAAAAACTTCTTGAAACTCTTGAAAAATATGAGTATAGAGCTTTATCTAATAAGGAGAACAAGTCACCCCAATATGAACATTTTCAATGATACTCGATTTAACAGAAATGACAATAGGCATCAGTTGGGTAATATTACCCATGTTCCCTTCCGACCAAACTTCATGGGTCATGATAGGGATTTGAAGTGGTTTGGTTGGGAAATGAGAAGATAACTTCTCAAGAAAAGTAGACATGACCATTGGGCTAGGCAAGAACATGGAATGACAATGAGTATCATTACGCAGTGCTTCCTCCAGAGACATAATTTCCATGATACTTTCGTTAGAAGGAAAAGTCTCAGTTAAGGGATCAGGAGAATCCAAAGAACCAAGCTACAAGGATTGAGAATACATGTCAAGAGATGTACTTGAAGTAGTATGATCAGTAGGTACTGAAGTCGAAGCCAAAACAATCTCCACATAATTAATCTCAACAGGGCTTAACGGCATGGCAGGACCCCATGTATCAACAAGATGATGAGAGGGGATGACCCAAGGATCAAACTTAACTGAGATCATGTTAACTAAGGCAACATGAGGAAGTGGGAGAGGAAAAATACCTATTAAGGTAGGATCTTTAAAAATTCTAGCCCTCACACTCTCATATGGAGCACTGGTATGCTTCACATAAGGAACATTTCTATCCAAGGACGAAGAAGAAAATAAAGACAACTAGTCAAGGGTGATGATCTTCCCTTGATGAGTAAATAACATCATGCGGAACACAGAGGAGGCTACAACATGCATAGCATGGGTCCAACTCTGCTCAAGTAGAAGATTATAGTTGATATTTGCATCAACAATTTCTACCTCGACATTGACTGTCTTGCCTTCCCAAATAATGGAAATATTAGGATGGATACTGAATGGTCGAGAATCACATCCTTCAAAGGCTTCCAACATGTTAGGTGATTGGTTTAGGGTAGGAGAACCAATTGCCTTCCAAAAAGACACAAACATGATGCAGGTGGAGGCATATTCATCAATGACAACCTTGTAAATTGTCTTCTCATTAATGATCACCTAAATTACAAAGGCAATTTGATGAGGTAAGCGCGGAACATGATTTTCTAGATCAAAACAAATGATATTGGAATAAGATGGATCAATACCTCCAATATCCAACAACAACGCTTTCCACTGGAAGCACAGCTTTGAAGGACCTTGAGATCAGACATACGGTATGGCACTTGGGCCAAATCCTCAGCAATGTTATAATGCTGAGTGCCTCAAATGTTTGCATTATACAAGGAATTTCGCAACACACCCTAAGAGGGTAGTCAAATAGAAAAATCAGGATTAGGTCGCTCTATATGGAGAGGACTAGAGGTGGATGGGGTAGAGGAGGAAGGGGTACCTTCTTTCTCTTTCCCTGCCATCAAAGTAGGTGTTAGATAGTCTTTTGATCTGGTACCGACATTTATATTCGTATTCATCATGAACACTTGAGGACTTGTGGAAGTAGAAGAATGAGGTTGGTCTACCATTTGGGTCTGCTGGGATGAAAAGGGCTCTTTCAAGACAGTTAAGGTCCCTTTGAGCAAGTGACTAACTTTAGATCATTGGGGAAAATCTTTAGTGTAGTGATCCTTCTCACAAATGTGGCATGGATACTTGGGATTTGTTTGAGAGGCATCACTAGGAGCTGACTTAGGAGGGCCCTGTTTTGGGGTATCGACTTTTAACTTGCTTTTTCCATTCTTTTTACCCTTAGAGGATTCTTCCACTAAGATAGACTGAACAACGTGAACCTCAGAGTCTTTACCAAGACCTGATGAATTTTGAGAGGGATCATTAGAACTAGTGTTCAAGATCGATTTCTTCTTGGAAGAAGATTTCGTTGGGGTCTGAGACACGAAACCAATCACTCCATCAATAGATATCATGTCCAGAGACTTAGATGTGGTTAGATCAATTGATTATCTTAGAGCATCAGGTAACATCTTATACAATGTGTTAGATTGCGAGTAGATGAGGTCTAAATACTAGGCATGAGTGATGGCTTTCTCCTTAGTAACACATCCACCCATAGCTATGTCCTTAGAAATTTTGTTGATGAATGATTTGGTGAACCATTTTGTGAACAACTCATTAGCAATTTCAAACTTAATCAGGTGATGCCGACATCTCCATTTGTGGATGTGATCAGAGATATGGGTCACATTGTCTTGCTTAAGTGACGTAAGTAGATAGGTGCTAGTTTCATAACGAATCGGCAATTGGAAATGAGTGAGTAAAGCCATAGCAAGAGTGTTGAAGTCACTATAGGTACCTCGAGGCAATTCGATGTATGATTTTGTAGCATCCCCTATGAGAATTCTTTGAAAAAGTCGTAAACGGATAGAATCATCAATGTATGAATTGGAGGAGCACTAGAGGTGATATGTCATCACATGGGCTTGTGAATCCTCCATTGCTTTTCCCTAAAATTTTGGGAAATTGCTCGAAACTTTCATTGGAACTAGAGGCCAGTAAGGTGAATGAAGGATACGATCATTGGTAAGCCTTGATACATCCAGGAGTTCCGACATGGCCAAGAACAACAATTGCGTATTAAAAGGAATTGGGGGCCTCTGAGTAGGCCTGGATTGTGGAACCCATCCTTGTTGGTAAGGATTTTTCCCCCAAAGTTGATGAGTTTTTCCATATGGTATTTGATTTTCCCCCCACTATAGGTTAGCTTACCCGTAGGGAGGATTTTGTCCTAGGTAGCCTTGATACTGTCCTATCATAGGTTGTTGATAAAAAGCATATGGGTTAAAAGGTTGTTGAGCTTGTTGACCTTGGACATAAGGATTTTGAAACTGATAACCCTGGGCATATGGATTTTGCACCTGTTGCCCCTGGACATAAAGATTTTGAGCCTTCTATTGCATGACTTTTCCTTGAACTTGCAAAGGCTAACCTTGCTAATATGAATACAAAGGTTGTTGTTTCCCGGGTTGACCTTGTTGCTACAAAGGTTGGCTTTGTTGTTTTAAAGCTTGTCCCTGCACCTACAGAGGTTGACCTTGCAAGTAGATAGGTTGGTAGGACTGATGAACAAATTGTGTCTGCAGCTGCAAAGTTTGTTGTGACTGTTGCATGGGTTGCCCCTATCGTTGTTGTAGTTGTCCTTGTTGCTACAGTACCTGGCCTTATTGTTGCAAGGATTTCCCTTGCTGTTGTGAAGGTTTACTGATCCAGGTGGATGTTGGTGGCCACCCACTTATCCCATTTGGACCCCCGCAACTGTCTCTTTCAGTTTTTCAGTTTCTCCGTAATTGTAGCACAATTTACTATTTTTAGCAGTTTTTTCGGGTCCTGAACTTCTGGAGCCATTTTGAGGCCCTAAACGACGTTTTTTGGGAAATCTGGGGGCAAAATGGGTCCATAGACCAATGTTTCCCTACCCAAAGTGGTAGTTCTCGGATAGATCTTTCTAACGAGCTATCATACGCGTCAAAAAGAGATCGTATGCCAAAGTTACGACCCCCGGAAATTGACGTACCAATTTACCCAAAACGGGGCCCAAAATTTGGCGTTTCATCTTCTAGGGT